>WYDF02274081.1:0-17759 GCA_009867245.2 Adranes taylori | reverse complement strand
TGATGATATTTATATATTGAAAACGTTCGTAATGAAAATTTAGTTTCATTTATTGTACAATTTTTGGTCACCTGTCTCTTCATGAAGTTTTAGAACTGATTCAGTAGTGATCGTTCCCACTTAATTAATAGGTGGTGTCTGCCCCACGGCACTATCTAGGAGCGGGTACTAGGGTCCCGACTAAATATACTTTTTCTTTTTCGTGGGCAGTCTTTTAGCATGCCCACGACTAAATACTCTTTTTCATTCGAACTACATCGTTCAAAATTTTTTAAAAAGCTCGCGATCAGGATCCTAGGCTAATCGCTAATGAACATTACAACGTTTACGAAACTAAGCCAATATGTGTATAAAATTTCTAAGGCCAAATACATGATACTAACACAAGTAGACGGTGCCTTTTTTAAGGAGGTTTACGTAATGCGTTTCTGTGCTTCTTTTGCATGGTAGCACGAGGGCGGGGGGTGCGTTGGACTCGACCCAGACATGGGCAATACCAACTAAACCTTTTCTTCCGCAGCTCTACTACACTGGAACTACGCAAGCATTACTTCCGAGTCTGTAAAGAGATATTACAGCAGCTCATATTTACTCTTGCTGGCCAGGTCATCACTTCTGGATTGTTTAGCCTTTGCTGCAGGTGTATTACTTTACTAGTCTTGTCTTACACTTGCAGCGCTAGCAATGCTATACAACCGTCTTTCATTATCCGCTTTCTGCAATAGTACTTTAGTGGCTAATTGTGAAAACACCGCCCAAGCTTTCTTGTCGGGCGACATTTTCCCGCATATCCTTTCGGGACTGAAGTCTCCGGTGAAATTAACTTCGGCCTCACGTCGGTCTTTCGTATGCCCAACAGCAGAACATAGTGTGTTCCACGCTGTCCATCCACCCCGCAACACAGTATTCACATACATCAGACTCCCTTAGTCCGATACGATGAAGATATTCTCCGAAGCTGCCATGCCCAATCAGGACCTGCGTAAAATAGTAATTTAGACTACCACGTTCAGCCTCCACCCCTCTCTTCGGTTTGTGTATAATTTTAAATGTCCATCTTCCGTTCATGCTTTTACCCCATTCTTTTTGCCGCGCCTCAATTGTGGCATACCTCTCCAACTTAGGGTCAGTGCCTTGAACATACACTGCCAAAAGCCGTAAGGGTACAATGCCCGCTATCACAGTCAATGCATCCGGCGACACAGTTCTATAGGCAGACGTTATGCCTATCAATCCTACAAGCTGAGCTTCACCTAGCAGGTCGGCTGTTATTACTGTATTTATTGCTTCCACCCAAACTGGTACCGCATACAGGGTTACCGATTCTATAACACTGTATAGTACTCTCCGCCTTCCCGATTATGCGCCACCCATGCGTGGTATGAGCTTCGCTATTTGTGTACTAACTCAGTTATCTTTTTCAGCTCCGTACTTGACGTGACCACCAAGTCGCAGTACTTTATCAAGCACAACTCCTAGGGATTTAACATCCTTACTGAATTTTACCTGGTGTCCGAGTACTCTAATTGTTGGAGGGGTGACTTTTTTCCTACCAGTAAGCATTATGGCCTCAGAGTTCAGTGGCATGATTTTCCTCCATCCATTTCTCAACATAGGCTATTGAGTGATTTAGGTTTTCCTCTAGCACCTGTTCTTGGCAATGTGTTACGATAACGGCCAAATCGCCTGCCTATGCAACAAACTGAACACCTCTGGGTACCCCAATCCTAAGCAAATCATCTTACATGACATTTCACAAGGTCAGCTCCAATACCGAGCCTTGGGGTATTGGAGCTCCACGGCTCAGTCTTCTTATTTTACTTCTTCCGCCACTTGCGTCATATCTCAAGTTTCAATCCGATAGTTGAATAGAACCAACAGTGTGTAAGCCTTTTCTTTGTCCGGAGCACAGCGCTTATCTTCGTCTAGTCGGCCATATTAAAAGATTTTTTTACGTCTAGTAAAACCAGTGCACACAGCTCTCTTGTGTGTCTGGTTCCCGACTGAGCTCATTACTTGCCGCAACGACTACTTTGAAGCTTCGATCGTTGATCTTTCTTCTCGAAATCCAAACTGCCATCCAAACAGTCCGTGGATTTTTTTCTAAATATTCCTACAGTCTGTGCAACCGAAGTCTTTCGAGCAATTTACTGATGCTATCTAGAAAACAAATAGGTCTGTATAATCATGTCTCTTTACCCTTGGGATCAACATCAGCGTCACCGTTTTCCGTGCCCGCGGAATTATTCCGGTTCGAAGAACGGAATTAAACTCCTTTAGTAGTACAGCTTTTTGAAGATCTACCAAGTCAAACGTTACAATTTCGCTGGCTTCACCTACATCAGGTGTGTCATCGTTAGCGCTACGCCCCTCTGGAAACAATTTTTCCACAACCTCGTCTACATTTTCCGGCAAAATATTCTTTTTGTGGAGTCGATTAGTAATCACCTTATACGGTACACAAGATACATCGTCTTTAACCGCCCTTTGGAGTTCCCTCCAGCAGTGTTCCTAACTCCTCTTGATTTCTAGACGTAGTATCTTCCTTGCTTGTTTGGCTGCATCCCATTCCCGTGTAGAGTTATTGATACCCCGCTTTTACAGGCTCTCCTAGCTGCACTGGCGTTTCTTCCCAACTTCGCTATGTGCAGGGTTCACCAATATGCCTGTCTCCTGTTACATGTGATACATGTGCATCACATACCCGCACGATTGCGGAGACCAGTGTGTCCGCCATCATATCTTTATTTCCATGTATCTGGTCAACCTTAATGGATTGTAGCTCTTGTGCCAATCCTATAAGATATGCATTGTTCACTGCGTATCTCATGCACCTGTGTCGCTGTCACCTTGAGCAGATTCAACGGTGAATTGTATATAGCGATCATCACTGCCCGATTCCTGATCATCTATCCTCCAGATTGTAGCTAGTATTGCAAGCGTTCATTGAAGGCACACAGCCTCAGTGAGGAGATGAGGTCCAATACAAGTTCTCTCCTCCAGTCCACTATCTTTCATCCCCAACAGGGAGACTTCGCATTAAAGTCTCCGGCAATGATATACTCCTCCTTTATCTTCCTAGTGTTTCTAAGTAGCGCCTGCCTTCAGCGGACGTCTCCTTTCCTGCATTTGAAATAGCTATTAATTACCGTTATCTCGGATATCCACTGCAACAAATCCTTCACTCCCGTTGGTCACCCAGTGTATAGCTAGACTCACTAATATTTGGCTCACTAATAATACTTAAGTCTACTTCATTTTCAATCATGTATTGCGAAGCTACTTCATTCAATCATTTTCAATCATGTATGTCATGCGGCACTTATTTAAATTAATTTGCACCACCTTTATCTTTCTTGGTTTGTGAGAACTCAATTTTGTTATTTTTAAGAACTTGTTAGCGCCCACGCCTTTGAATAGCACCGCGAATCGCCTAAAATATGGCCAGCTGCTTTTCCATTAGTCGCACGCAGATCCCACTTTTGAAGCAAAGCTCACTTCTGAACAATCCATCACTGTGTGTCCGTGCTCTTTACACTTAAAGCATCTGGATGGCTTCTTCGTTGTTTTTATTTTGCACCTCGTCCAACTTGCTTAAATATAGTTTGCTCAGGCTACTAGTTCAGCCGCAGGTTTATTTACTCTGTACCAAGCGCGCTTCGCGCTTTCTCATCCTCTGCACTCCACTTGAGCTTGCGGGTTACCATGCAAGAGCTTTTGTCAGTTTCTCCTTCTTTACATCTGGTTCGACATTGTCAATTTGTATTGCCTTGTAGTTGTTTTGTTCAGTGTCTTTCACTAAAGTGTTTTGTCCCAGTTGTGTACATCCCGCCGTGTCGCTGCTTGTTCAGCAATACTGCGTACAAGATTGTAGCCCATGCGTACAACATTGTACGAAGCCCTGAACGGTAGATATTGTAAAATACGACATAAAACTAGTGACTGGCGTCTGCCACCTACTTTAGAAATAAACCGGGACCTGTTATTAGCTGGCTACTTGGACCGTCATTCATGGCTGGCGCCGTGATATTCACCGGTTCCTACCGGCGGGGTATGTGTACTGATTCCAGTCAATAAGAGTATAATGCGAAGCAATTTGGACGATGAATATTGAAAGCTAATATGATCTTTGAACACTAAGCCTCTATTTCATACCCAACGTACTGCTGCTTAAATTTAGTACGATAACCAAAACTTACAAAAGCATCTAGAATGTACCGTCTTTACAGGAATGTCACTACGAAGTAACATTTCTTATTCAAGTCAGAACGTAAATCGCATGGTAATGGCGCAGTCGAATTAATTTGTAATGGAGAAACTGTCATGTTGGCTAAGATTAATGTTTTCATGGTTACTTCACTAATCGAACGCGCTTACGTTGCGCGCATTGAATATTGACGTTGGCTGATTTCGTTGTTATTTGCTTTAGTTATAGTAACACATATTAGCCGTATGTAATGTGTTCATATATAAACGCATTGTAAGGTTGATAAATAACAGTAGAAGACTTACGATTAATATATGTATTAGCATGTTGTTTAAGTTCAACTGCAGTTCTGCACTGTGATGTGTGGAGACCGTATAAGGAAGTAAATGATGTGTGGTTAGCTAGACGCTGACTCGTACACAGAGTTAAAGTTGCGTGACAACTCTGACTTATAAATACTGAGATTTGTGTAGAATCATTCAGTTCACTTTATGAGCTCGAAGCAGCAGCAGCCAACAGCGATGACCAGCCATGCGATATATAAGCAGAGTGACAGCCAGCGACACCGCCGTATAAGTAATGCGTTTGGTAAGCGATTTCATATATCATACACTGTTCTATTGTATGTATTTTTGATAGCTTTGTTTCTCCTTCTGCCTTACCTATTTACTATAGAGTATATAATTCTCATGTACAAATGCCGGGGGTGGATTTAGTCACTCAGCGATCTTAACATCTACGAGCGCCAGGATGTTGGGTGAGTTCTAGTGGTTCTTAGTAGACCGCCCCCGCTTCCCCGTTGATTTTCAATATCACTTTTATATACTTCCCGCATAATTATTGTTTTGTTATTTTATCACCGCGCATTTGTACCGCTTTAGTAAATAACTTTTTGTATTCATTTGTATTAATATGCTTTCATTTGATTGAATTTTGCATCTATATTTCTTTCTTTGTTTGTATTGTTTATGAAGACCATTTCGGAAGACCATAGACGTATTTTGGAAAATCGTTAATGTTATATTACTAGTTAGCAGTATGAATCTTTTTCATCTGCCCACAAGAACACGATCATCTGGACTACTCATGTACCCTTACCCGTGCCCTCATTAAGTCCATTGAGGACTGCTGGAACAATAATAACAGTTCCAGCGTACGGTTGCACGTTAAACTGACGTGGCGCCCGTGAATCAAATGTCCGGAGGATACTAAGTTCAGAAGTAATCATATATTTGTTTGCGCCATTTTTGAAAATCGATAGGACTCTCCCCATTCGCAGCGTTGCGACTGGGACACAATATGGACTACATGCTGAAAATACCTAAAGTCACTAATTTGTGAGGCTTTAGGTATTTTCCTTTCTTATTTATTCAAGTCAGTTATTCAAGTGCTAGACAGGTGCGAACCTGTCTATCGGAAGGGTGAAAGGGAGCTGTGTTTCATGTCGCCGTGGAACGTATCTATGGAATACTAGTGAGATAACAACTTCAACGAAACAGTTAACTAATCCGGTTTGTAAATAAATTCGAGTAAGCCCTCTAATCTCGTAATTGCATAAGTTCAAAACGTAATCTACGGCTCTGATTTGGCATTATAATTACAAGACATTATAAAGATTCATTTGAATCCTTCGTAATTATAATAAATGGAAGCGATATTCATGGAAGCGATAGGTGAGAAAAACTCAGCAAACCCTGTTGGGCTGGAGTTAAAAAAAATAGATAATTTATCGGAGATAAAAAGGAGATAATTTATCGGTTATCCAGCCGACCAGCCGGTGGTAAAATCTATACGTGTAAAAGCGCGTTCTTCTTCTTACACCACACTGTTATTAAATCTCTGGACAAACCTAGCTACAAATGAACATTGAAAGATTCGCATCTTTATTTTGAACGAGGAAGTAAAAATATTGCAAGAACAAAAAAAATAATTAAATATTATTCTCACAAATATATTTTTAGCGAATTTTAATGTAGAAGAAAGTTTTCCCACATATTTGTTATGTATTATTATCATTTGTGTTTGTAATTATGAGATAAAGTAAAAATTTTAAATAATACGTAACAACGTAAGTTAATAAAACAGTTTTAAACAATCAGCAATCTAAATTATTTATTATTTCGATGTTTAAATATAAATAAATACTTTCACTTAGAAATTTTGTATAATATTCGAAGGAATTTTTTGATCCAATCCATTCTATCATAAGCGGTCATTACACGATCAATAATATTGACAATACAATATGATATTGACAATATTATTGAGCGTCTAGTGGCGGACGTCAATAATATTGTCAATACTCAGTTGTTGCCGCACTTTCGTAAGGAGCGGAAGTGATCTTTGTGCGAAGTATTATGGATTATACGAGTGACCTTGAGACGATGTCTGAAGACTTTGAAGCGGTAAACGAGTCAGGTGGAATAAAGAATGTATCTGACGAGGGGACTGAACGTTCGGAAGGCGAAACCCTTTGGACCTTTATTGAGCAATTTGAACTGCCTCCAGAACTGTGGAATTGTGCATGCCGTAAGTCAGTAATAAAACAGCTAGCATTGCTGCGCTAGACCGGCTAATCCCCTTTGTAGTGAAGATAAAGCCGAGGGCCAAAAGAGAAGATGTAAAGAAGAAAATAAATAGTCTACGGACCAATTTCAGGAAAGAACTAAAGAAGATTGCCACATCAAAGAGGTCTGGAAAGAGTCCAGATGAGGTATATAAACTTACTGCATGGACATTCTATGCTCTGTCATTTCTTGAAGAAACGCCAGTTGAGCAGCAGCCAAGTGAAGCAGAAGCAGAGGAACCGATGAGTCGTGTTTTTGTTTTAATTTACCTACCTTCTTCTGAATACCTACACCTAAGTTATGCTTATCTTTTACCTACATCTTGATATCTAGGATTTCCAAGTCTAATTAAGAATTTTACAAGATAAATTAAGTAAATTAAATTGGTTGAAAAATACTCATTTTTTCTTTTACCTTCCTTGGAAAAATCTTAATTTGGTTTGGAAAATTCTTAATTCGACAGAACAGACAGACATCTGCACGGTGAGTTGAAATAAGCCTCACTTCTTTTCTTTGTACAGTAAATATTATACCACTTATGTTATTGGATTGTGACATCAAAACTGTATTAAAAGTGTAGTAGGCAGCATAATGACAATGTTGAAAAATAACATTGCAAAATACATCCTGATAGCCCACAGTATTCCAAAATTGGTGTCGAATCTCGAATTCATGAGCAACGTCAATCCATTCTGCTGCAGTTGTGGTAAAGTGAAAAAATAAAAACATAATACGTTAAAAGAGTTAAAGGTTACAGAGTTATACAAATGTACATAGTTGATTATTACATTAGATGTAGGTGTAAAGTTAGTTTGGTGTAAGTGAAGAAAAAATTTAAAAACGTCTGCCTGTATTACATTCATTGTATTATTAAATTCAGCCTCTTGCTTTCAGATACAGATCCACGAAGAAGACGAAGGAGAGAGTGGACTAATTAGGGAGGGTCTTCAACTGGTACGTAATTCATCTGTATCTTCGATCATCCCCTCAACAGCATCTCGCCAAACTCCTCAAAATAAAAAAGCTAATACGCAAGGTCCGATTGCTAAACAAAATGAGCTTCGACAAAAGGCATGTTCATATTTGGAAAACTCGGCGAAGTATGTCAATGTCCAAGTCCTGCAAGTACCACACAACCAGGAACAAATCATGGCAGCACTTCATCCACCTCCGCATTTAATTACTCTTTTCCTATTCACAGTAGTAACCCATCAGAACTGCTCATCAGTGATAACCTACCGCAACATCAGGATTTATCAGCGACGACATTTGTCAACACCTTTACAGACAGGATTTTGAATTTTGATTGCCTTATTGATCATCTTTTGCTTTAATTTATTCAAAATGCGTTTCCCTATTTCTACTGTCATCAACTACTTTCATATAGGTAGTGAAAAGGTTCTGTGCAATGGCAGACTGATATACTTAGGTAAGTAGGAAGGTATCTGGAAAATATATTTGAAACACATCCATGAAGTCTCATAGGACATGAACAAGAGTTTCACACCTTTCAATTATGCTTCGCTGATAGTCGCAGGCGACATGATGACAGAGAACTTCAAATCTTCCAAATTTCTTCCTGTAGCTAAGTACCTCAGAGTTAAGACTAATCTCTAATTAAAAGGGATGCATTTCCTCATGTTTCTGTTCTGCCTTCTCAAGAGTGGTTCAACCATCTGTAATAATTTTATGAACGTCCTTTCTTTCAGTCTGATATAAGTGTGAAAATCTTCCGCATCTGTCAATCTGATTTCTCTTAGCAGCCTCAGATGAGAATATTCTTCACGTTTTTTCAACCACTCTTTCATCGATCGATTTCATCCACTCTTTCAAAACTCACAACGTCACGAAAATTCACATGGTAAGACACAATTTCACTTGTCCGAATTGTAGAAACAAACGAACTGAGCACATTTATTGATACAATTATTGACAATAATATTGACCGTGTAGGATATGGCGATATTGACGGTGGTACCCTCAACGAGTAAACGATTGTATTGACAATACTGATATTGTCGATAATATTGATCGTGTAAGGGTCGCTGTAAGATTTAAAAAATCAATTACATATTGCAACTTATGTTTATATTTACATGATAAAAAACCATTTAATAATTTAAACTGTTCCAGACAAAAACAATAAACAATTATACCGAAATTATTATAATTCATCTGAGTAATACCAATTTTCTTGATTGATGTATGGATACGCCTAAAGCGAGTTGTTTATAAGTCTTACTGAAAAACACGACCAGCCATGCATTTAAATTATTTTTAAAACTTACATATTCAAAAATTCTTATCTATGTCTAATGACGTCAATAACTTTAAACATAGGCGTAGTTAAATTTTTTTTTTATTTCTGTAAAAATAAAATTTTAAATTAGAACATGCCGCATTTCAAGGTTTAAATCAAATAAAAGATATTTTTGTTCTCTATCAAGTCTATCAAGAGTCTATCTCGGTAAGTATTTCTGAACAATAATACTATCAAGTAATTATTAATGTCCAGTAATTATTAGGATTATAATTAAAATAAATACTGAGTGATCGCGTACCAAGTACGAGTGTTGTGTTTTATATTTCGGGATTTGTCAGCCCTAGTGTTGCCAACTGGTAACTGATCGTAAAGTTTGACATTGTTGACGGTATTTGTTCTTAGAATGTTTAAATTTACGAGCGCAATATCAATTTCCTGCACCAGGTTTTACTATTAGAGATTGCAAGTAGCTTCTGCCTTCTAATCAACTTTTTATCATTTAAAACTGACAGAGCAAAGCAGACATCTGCGAGGAACTAGCAAATATGAAACGAAATGTTTCTTAAGATGGAACGGAATTAATTTATCTTTATTTTTCATTACTGTATTTAATTAAATAGAAACGAATGATGTACGTGACGTTTAGAATGATGTTTAGAAATTTTCTACGTTTAATTTCTACACAATTTAACATTGTGTACAGAGAAATATAAGAAGCTAATATGACAAACAATGTATTTTTTATAGTTACTAATAATCAATTGTGAGAAACTATCGTTCCTGACGCTGCTAACGGAGAGTCCTAGCGACTATCACAAATTGCGCACACAAATCTATTTATTATTACAAAATATAACAACCTTCGGAAATATGTATTCCCGGGCACCAGGTCAGTTTAACGATAGACCGCACGTTGGAACCGCTCTTGTTGTTCCAACGGTCCTCAGTAGACTGCTGAGTAGCTATGAGTACGTGAGTATTCCAGGTGCTCATGTACTTGTGGGCAGCTAAAAAGATTCCTGCTAATTCATGAAACAGCATTAACGATTTAACAAAATAACGTCTATTGGTCTTCTAGACAATATAAACAAAGCAAGAAATATATATGCAGAATTAAACGTCGATAATAAACAAATGAATAAATGTCAAATTAAATTAATGATGCAACGCGACAAATAAACAATAGTGATTCTATTAAAACATTATTTGAGCTGTGAAAATATACAGTACAAATGTATGTTAATAATAATTACAAAACAAAATAAAAGCTGTGCATGTAAATCAATTCAAATGTCCGGTGATAAAATAATAAAACAGCATGTACAAATAGTTAATAATACAATCGGGAAGGCGGGGATAAATCTAAACACACGATATGAATAACGGAAAGGTAGGTATCCTAAGAGTCTACTATGACGCATAACACTGCGAGGCGCGCCAGTGTTACACTTGTCGAGTGACTAAAACTAACCCTGAGGACAGGTTATAAATATACATTCTAATTGTATGGGAAATAGGTTGGTGATGGGGTGGGAAGAAATTAACCTATTCAAAGCTATGCGATAAACAGAACAGTGTAATCACTTACCAAATGCATTATTTTCTCGGCGAGTGTCGCTCTGTTTACGGTCTCGGCATTGTTCTGGCTTAGCTGGTCGCTTGTGGTCTTTCTTTGAGTTCTCAAAATCAAGAACTAAATTATTCTATTCAAAATATCGCTTTTTTTAAGCCTTGGCCATCACTCAACTTTTGCTCCATATACGGGTCAGTGTGTAGCCAATCATACATCATATTCTACCTGACACGGTCTTACTACATTATTCTATATAAATCTCGGTGTTAATTCCACCCTGTATTGAACACACAATTCCTCTCTCGGCGGCATCCGCAAGTCAGAGCGATGAGTCAAACATATCATTTTGTTCTCAATGCGGTCTCTTACACAAGTAACAGTGGAGCGAGTGGAAAGCACATTATGTACGGAAAACTTAATACATATTAAACACAGATAACGTGTATTGTACACAGCCAACACACAACAAGCGACAATAGATCTCTGGTGTGTGAAACGTAAGCGCATTCGTATCTTTCAATAAGTAGTATGCGTTTAAATTTATTATTAGTTCAATCCAATATAGGGTTTCCAAAACCTATCTATTTAATCGATTTAATTTATTGATATCTATATAATATATTGATATGATGTTTATCTTCTAAGTAACGTGGTTTATTATACAATCACTTAGAAACGCCAAAATCGCTTATGGACTAATAGAATATATAAATCCACTGAGTAGAGATGTCATGTTGAATTACGCCAATTCAATTACGTGGGTACACGATATAGGAGCATTGTATCGTAGGAGCATTGCGATAAAGGAAACGCTATAGCAGAAGCCTTAAGAGGCTATCTAATACAAACTTTACTGATCCGGAATCAATTTTGCCAATACTTCATCATATAGAAGCAATGAAATATGAATAATGTAAAAGCAAAGATGGTATTTGAATAATTTTTTGTCACCGTATTTCAAACGTATCTTTGAAATACGGTGTTTCGTAATTTCATAATCTTTTCGTGGTGTATGGTATAAATTGTGACATATACGCCCATGTTTTCTAGGTGATTTAACTATTTCATAATTATGTACCTTATTGAAATTCCATAATTGAAATGCCAGGAAAAAATTATAACTGGAATATATTATTAGTAATTATTATGTGGTATGAATATCATATTTTTTTATTAGTTTTACTGGACAATCAGTCGCTAAACACTTAAACTTAATATTAGTGTGTTTATCGAACAAATACAACGCTTTAAGGTATGTTTCATTAGTGTTTTAAAACTCTGCGTTGATTGTTCTATCTTGCAATTCGATTTGGTTATTTATATTTGAAATATAGATATAAAATAAGTGTATCGTTTTGGCAATAAATATAGTTCTAGTAGTTATGAAGTTCACATCCTATCTGATTATGAGAAATGACAAAAACCTGCGGAATGGTTTGGACTAATGATGGGTCCCTCATTTATAAGGCATTTGATTTGAGGCGTCACTCATGAAATGAGGGAGTTACTCATTTTTGAAATATGAATCGAATCATTATTTTTTGAGTTTTTCAAAAGACGAGTTTCTCTTATTTTTCAAAATAGAAATTTTGAAAAATTTTGAATTTTGAAAAATTCCTATTTTTCAAAATTTTGTTTGTAGCGCATGACAAAAACACAACCAGAACATTTAAACGGTTTATCGATTGAATGATGACTGCATGTGTTGAATTAAATAATGTCTTCGCGGCGTAGAATATTCGTAATCTGTACATTTATGTGGATTTTCAGGTTTATATTTATAACAATGAACAACCAGTAAACTTTTACCTGCTGTCGCAAAATTCCAAATTGGACATTTGAAATATGAAAAAATAACATTGTCTCCTTTTCCATATCTATCTTCCTCTGCCTCGCTTTTTTACCTTCTTCCACCCATTTTTTTTTCGTATACTCCTCCCATTCTCTTTCCCCTTTTCTCACCTCTCCTAGTTATACCTTACCATACTCTTACCACAAAAATAAATGGTGAAGCATTAGCGAAATGTTTCAATTTTATCTAACGGAACAATTTCAGAATTCTGTGCTTTCTTAATTAACTCATTTTAATAGTAGCTACCAAAAGCAATCACCTGAACACAGAATTCTTATTAAACATGTGCTTTCGACATACTCTTTTAGTAGACCAAGTTCGAAATCCAATTTGAATCCTTGCTAATTTGTTTAATGTTGATTCAATGATAAAACTACCAGTGATGAATGCAACAATTTAACAAACTCAATGTCTACTTCAGTAATATTTCAAGAGTTGTTTCAAAACTATGTGCGGCAATGCTAGTAGCTAAATCGGTATGTACTTCTTACATTCTGGAATCATTTAATCGTCATACAACTCTATCACAAACAATCAGTTATACCTCAACACTGATTTTAAAAGTTATAAATTTTATCACATAATGACATAATTTATATGTTCCTATTCTCTATCTTGTTAACGTTGACATCCCAAACGTTCATACGTCAAATTAAGAATACACAACATATTCTATGTATAGATAGATTAAAACAATTTTAATTGGCGCCTAAATTCGAAACACGCTCGCTACATACTTATTAATATTCAACAATTTTTGTTGCAGATTTTGATTATAAATGACTCGCCAAGGTCAGGAATATATTCAGATGGAAAGAATCGACCAAAGGAATTTAGATTTCATCAGAACTGATTTTCTTCTGTTTGTGATGCGTGTTTAATCTAAGTGTCAAATTAATTAATAAAGTGACAGTAATAACTGTTTAATTAAATAATATGTTAATGATAATAAATTGTTAAAATCTACATATTCCGTTTATGTTTAATCAATATTAGTTAACATATATTTTAGTGAAAACTCCTACAAGTTTTAATCTAGCACAATAATCAGTTATTTTTTTTGATAGACTTATAAAATAAATTAATATGCTGACAGATTATCTAAAACTATTTGGTTATTTAAAATCTGATATTATAAACCTTATTTCAATAATTTGAAAACAAAAATTAATTATAACGGTTTTAGAACATAACAAGTTAAATAACTACTTTTTAAATTATTTCAATTAAATCTATAACCCGCGAGTGCGCTGGCATCTAAGTCACTATTGATCAGCTAATTAATTTATAACACTAAAAATGTCGTCGGAAGATACAATGGAAACAGCTTTGATTCAAGCAATGCTCAACGCTAGACAACAGGAACTGGCAGCCTTAGAGAAATTGCGTCGAGCTCCATCGATAGAATGTCTACAAAGTGAAGAGATGCCCGACCGGTACAAAGGTAAAGAACGCGGAAGGCGGGCCTTTTTTGCGCTAATTAACAAGTTGCGACTGCGCCATTACGCAAAAGCGGAAATATCGAAACCGGATCCAAGTTTTAAAGTTGCGTATCTGGGGAATGTAGTTACTGGCTGGGCGAAAGGTGAGTTTTGTTTATTACGATTTTATTATCTGCATGCCACACAAAATTAATTTATATTTGTTGCCTTTTTTGACCTACGCTGTAATACTACTAATGGGGAAGAACCTGTTACCAAGGAAGGAATAATGTATATGTAAAAACAAGCATGTAGAAACAAAATAGACAAAGTGCTTTCGTGGTTTAATAAAAAAAAGTTTATATTCACAATTGCCTTATTTCCTTATGAAGTTTTTTCGTGGAGGGATTTAAAAAAGATTCAAAATGATAACCTCTTTCGCTCATCATTTTTTTAAAGTACCATAAAAATATAAGAAAAAAACAAAATGCCCTACTCAAGTTAGTTTTTTCATTTAAAGCCAGAATAAGCCAGAAAATACAAAATAATTTCTTCATTATGTTAAATTAAGTATGGTTTTAATTTACTTATTTTATATTCACTGTACGAAACTATAAAGATCCCGTGTCTAAAATTCGTAAATTGATTTTGTAAACAGGACAGAAATAACACTAACTTAAAGGGTCATGTCTAGTTAGAAATTTCAAAAAATCGATTTCTGGGTTTTGATTTTTTCTGTAAAAAAAGGACCAAAAGATCATTGTCTCTAGGTCCAAAAGTACAACATTTGCAGAATATTTTCTGAAAATTTGATGTTAATTAGTTTGAAATTGACAGAGTTACAGGCGTTCAAAATATGCCCCACTCGACCGATATAATACGGCAGGAAGATGTAAGTTTGCCACGCGGATTTGTAACATGGAATTCCTTATTGGATGCAAGTAGAATTTATATATCCAGCCCTTACTGGATAAATAAATTCTACTTCCAGTTAAAACACAGTTCAACCGGCAATGGTAGAGCTATGATTTATTTAGGGCGTAGTCAAAATTAATAATAGGTTATTTAGGGATTTTCATAAATTGTTACGCTAATAAAACAATTAAATAATAATTATTGGAACCCTTGTTGATTAAAGCCAAGATTCAACCTTAATAAAGCAAATACGGTCTATGAATTAGTAACACACAGTTCTAATAAAAAACATCAAGATTATATTAGAATGAAATCATAACTTAAGGTGTTTGAATTTCGAAATCATTTAATTTGTAATAAAATTACTACCACTCACATCCGTAAGTCTGCCATTTTTCACGAAGACAAAGGCAATCTTTTCAAAGACAATCTTTACAAGACAATCTAGACAATCTGTTGCATCTAACTTCTGCTTATTAAAAAGCCTGTCTCGCGTACAAGACTATTTGCTTTCCTTTGTTATATCTAGCTTACTTTCGTCGCGGTCATTTTCTTCCCCTCGACTATCAACAAGGTGACACCTGCGTTTTGAATAATTTCTCATGTCTATTTTTTCTGACACATTTTAATTTAACTTGTTTAATTAAATGAGATTATAATGATAGATTGCTCTCATTGTTCTCTTTAAATAATTAAAATATTGAAAATCTTTATAAATCAAGGGAAAGATGTAACACAAACAAGAACTGAATATATATGTTATGTCCTTGCATTTTGACTCTTGACAAAATTGGAAAAAAAAGTTTTAAACGGATTAAGAGAGTCTAAGTGACGAACTTACATACTACCCTTTTCAATACAAGGGATTAAAAACTGACCGCGTGGCAAACAGCTATTGCGCGTTGGACTAAGGCTGTTCTTTTCTACTTGCTTGTGTGCTACATATATTATGTACCGTGAAGATATATAGGCTCTACGGCAGAACAGTCCAAATCAAAATAGGAAACAGCAAATTAGTTCCAAGAATGGTTACAGAGGGACTTCCACAAGGTTTCCCTCTCTCGCCAATTTTATTTACCAATAGAAAGTGTTCGCAGATACACACGGCAACTACGCTAAATATTATTATAAACTATACACATCCTGCCAGTGACGTAAACAATCGCACACTCTCTCTCTTTCTTATTCAAACGATCAGATATTTCTTTCTTTTATAGGCGCGACCTATTTATTTAGCAGACAATATGTTTTAATATTTACGTTCTTAATTCGGAAGAAATAATTATTTAATTACTCTAAATTCATCTAAACTACACCTGTTAATTATATTTGAACGCATCTTCAGTATAATATTCTTATTATTTATAAATGCGTTGTTAATCATATAATCTTTTATTTAAAATATGGCACGGCAAAACATTTAAATAATGTTCGCTTATTTATCTATACAAGATGACGCGTTTTAAGTTTTACGTATAGAGCGACACACAGACATATATTGTTTTATGCAGTCTTTTTGTTATGAGGTTGCCAACTGAGCTACTCAGGATGAGAAGATCTATTTATTGCATTTTGTAACGGAATGTAAGAAATATTATATTTTTAGTAACAGTACTGTTACAAGGGCCTTCAGGAGAATGGCCGTTTTTTTTTTTAATTTTTAATAAATTTTATTAAAAAATTTAAGTTACATTTATAAAAATATAGATCAACCCAATTTTAAACAAATCTTATAGTTTATTAAAAATTCCCAAGAGTCACCTATAGTTAAAGCTACAAACTTTTATTTATTTGGGATTTAATTTTTGTTTTCTTTGTTTTATACCTTCCTGTCCAACATAATTTGGCTAGTGCTTATACTTAGTTTTTTTGAACATATAATAAATCTGATCGACATAAAGAAGTTATCAGCCAGTAAAACAAGTTGTTAACAATCTCATTTAGAATTCTTTAGAAACGTTAATAGCATTTAATATTCCATTGTTAGAATTTGTTTAATTTCTAAACGTACCTGTATTTTATGTTATTTTGAATAAATAAATAGGTATTCAAGTTAATGTAAATATTATCTGACCAGTTTATTATGGCAGCAATAAAATTACCAATTCTTGAACCATTAATTATAATATTTAATGATTTTTCTACGTAGTACAACAAGAAACATGAAATATCGTGTAAAAATAACTATGAATTTTGTTTTTGTTTTTGTCTTCCGAAAATATATAAAATTTATTTTATATATTATCCGAATGCTTTTATGATAAACAAACGAGTTTTTTTAATAATTTTGGTACGCATATAATATTCCTTTACATGCTTTTGTCTAGTGTAAAACTTTTGTAAATCTTATTTTATTAAACATCTTTCCAATGAAGATACATAACATAAAACCTAAGATGAGTCTTCATCCAAATCAATTGAGTTGTTTCAATAGAGATTATGTATTCTACTTTACTAAGTTTAACGATTAAGTCAAAAGCAAGAATAACACCAGTTAATAAGCTGTCCATTGTGGAACATTTTGGTAAGCTAAACTTCCTGATCCCCATAAATAAAATATGTATGTATTAAAGATATAAACCTTCCGGAAGAAATTCTCTAAATGCTAGTAAAAATTATACCAAAATCCGTTGCGTAGTTAATTATATATATAAGTAGTTGTTTGTCTTCAAGGTTGTATCTCGCGTGGTAGGTATTTCAGTGTGTCAACGTATTGCCAAAGTCACATCTGGCATTATCGAGGCTTACAGAAAGTCTGAAAACTTATTGTGTAATGCGTTTCGCATACGACCTTGTTATTCTCTTTTCTACGTCAGCGCTTGCCGCACCAGGTACACTGACGTATGTTGTTGTGTCTACACATGTTGTTGATGGTGGTCGTACCAACAACAGCCTGAAACGAAAAGTGTTCGATTCGTGTGTCCTCCCAGTTCTCACTTACGGAGCTGAAACTCTCACATT
>WYDF02274070.1:0-17760 GCA_009867245.2 Adranes taylori | reverse complement strand
CTCCCCCGCTCAAATGAAATTGGGCCTCATCCGACATGAAAATTATGACATCGTTCTTTTCTTCCAACAGTTGCAGCAGCTGTACACTGAACTCTTCACGCTTTGCATAGTCCGCTTCATTCAATTTACGAACATGATTTTGTACGGATGAAATTTTAACTGAAATTTTAAAAAAATTCTCACCGATTCACGCGTACGCTATGCAAAGCACTCGAGTGCCTCCGAGCAGATCGTAACAGCGTTGCTCATTTTCTGGCGTCTTTACCGTTTTAGCAGACCCAGGTGATTTTATTTTCATCAACGATCATGTTGTTCTTAAGTTGTCAACTCATCTCCGAATCGTTTTTCGGTGGCCTGAAAAGTCGTTGGGTTTCAGTCACTGACGCACCGGTTGTCACAAAACTATCGTACGCAAACACGCGGTGTTGTAACGTCCACTGCTCCATTGCAACTGAAATGGCATAACTACATGAGCTCACGGCCGTCAACACTGTCCCGCTCCCACCTGCCATTGCCTAGTACAGTCCCAACCAAAAATTCCTTCTTCCTCGTGGTACCTTGTACATATGTACAATGAATTTCTAATAGATTAACTTTGTTAATATATTACAAAATTTACTTTGTTTAAAACGTCATACCACAAAATGACACAACATATAAATTTAAAATCTTTTACTTTTGATGCCAAAGTTTGAGCGTCATTGCAGCTGCTGCAATCTTTACCTGCATTTTCGTAAAATTCTAAAAGTGCATTGTAAATTTCACAAATATGGTACCTCAAAAACCTCAGTGCGTCTATTCGTGATTCCCATCTACACGTAGATTTTACTTACATGATAACACCTTTACTTACATCATAACATATTTTAGCAAAAAATACAACACTACAACATCCACAAAAATACAACATCCTGTATAAAACTAATGTCACTAATTGTGCATGTGTAGCCCAATGGGGGGTTCACACCGAGTGCGTTCCTGTATCGACAACAAAGTGGCGAGGGGGTAGTGATGTACCATTACTCCACTGTGTAGTTAAAAGCGGGAAAACGCACAAAGCATGAAACGCGCAGAATTGTATTAAAGAGAACTACTTTGTAAATTCCCAAATTTCCAAATCTTGTTAACAGAAGGTTTGATTATTGTCGTTAAATTTTGGATTTATGTCGTAGCTAGAATGTAACTCTTATTAGATACAAATTTTATTCATAATTGTTACGTCGACTATTCTGTCTGAGGCGCCCCTGACCAATGGCACCCGGATGCTGTGCATTCGTTGCATCCTGTCTAGAGCCGGGCCTGGGACTAGCGACCGTAGGGTATTGGAATCCATACCGTAACTTTTTTAAAGTAATTTTTGTTATTTAATGAATTTCCTAATCGTGCGTTAGGGTTAGGTTAAATTATCTTAGGGTTAGGTTAGGTAAAGGTTAGATTAGTGTATGCTGGTTAGGTTAGATGATGGTAGCATATTTTTAATTAAACCGGGTTATCTGTGTTACGATCAGCAGTTCTAATGTCATTCAAATTGACATTTTAATTGATTATCTGACTATATAAAAACAACACATTTTATAAAAGGCTAATAAAAATGAAAAACTTTAAACAAACTGACTTTTATTTTATTCTTGTCTACTTATATTGTACAAAAATACATTGAGGCGACATTTGTAATATAATGGAAAAGTAGGAAACGCCCTTTAATAAATTATTTATTTATTTCATGAACATTAGACAGATAAGTGGAAGTGTTTTAATGTAGCCCATAACTGTTTAACATTTAACAGTAAGAAATAAATTTTTTATTAATGCTTATTTTTACTTTTTAGTGGAGTACCACCCGCTGCTCAAGTATCTCCAGACAAACCCTATGGTTCCATACGTTCGTTATCAGTGAGCAGAGAAATTGCTAGTTTTCCATTGTCAAGGACGCCTACGCCACCTCTTGCTGCCTTTGAAAGGTAATACGATCTGTAATAGCTTATTGGAATTCCATCTGATAAACTGACAGTAAGGAGCCCTAGCCTTTAAAGAAAGTCATTCACAGAAAGTAATACCTAAAATAGTGCTTCTTCTTAATTTTATTACCTAAAGCTCCAAACAAACCAAACAAAAAAAAAGTTTGTTAATTTTCATCTATTACAGTTAGGTAACAGGAGCACTCCGAGAAATTTGGTTTGGTGAGGAGGGAGGAGATAGGTCATGTATACGAAAATTAAGTAGTGATTGAAAAAAAAATATTTTCAGGCTCAAGTCTGAAAGCTCCCCATCCTGAAAGTTAAGGTCCAAAATTTATTTTTTAGTTTTGAGTGCAGTGATATAGCCTTTAACTAATATAGAAACTTTTTTTATATATTCATTTTTTACTTTTCAGTTTTGTATGTAGTAAAAGCTTTTACGGGACGGAAAAGTAAAAAAAAAAAGAAATGGAGAAGTAAGAACCATAAAAAAATTGGTACATTCATCCGATTTGTGTGAACCTGGGGAAGAGAGGCGGTGTTGGTCGGATCATGAAACGGGTGTCATAATTGGTGAATACACAATCATAAAAAAAGTTGAATTAAAAGGAACGTATTCGAGTGAACTTGCGGAAGCAGTTGGGTTTATCAAAGCATATCTGTATCTTGTATTATCTCTAGAAATATAGAAATTTGAAGTCAGTCTTTTGGTAACAGTAACCCTTGTTACCAAAAGACTCACATCAAATTTCTGACATCTTACTTCAAAAATTCGAAGGAAAATCCTCATAACTAAGTGCCAACCTGTTCAATGGCCAAATTCCAGGTTTTTAAAGCTCAGTATAATATTCTCGCGTGTGAGAACATTTAAATACGCTGGATGGGTTACTTTGGAAATATTTTTTACTGTAATAATTTTACTTCGATTTGATAGCATCCACCCATTATTGCAAAAAAATTTAAATGGTCCAAAAATTCGCCATCTAATGGCTGCAATGCATGAGTCCTGTGTGGTTTTGCTCCCCATATGACGCCTTACTTACTGCGATTGACGTAAAACAACTCAATTTTCTTTACAGTATTTAACGCTCGTAAGACCAACATGCGACTAGTAGATGTATAAATAGCCATTGTGAAAATTATATCAAATCTTAATGTTTAAAGATATCAAGTCTTGTAAAACTAGAAAATGTTTTGTGATGGACTACAATTAGATGATATTAAAACGTCCAATTCATGAAGATGAACACAAAATTATCTTTGTTTGCACTTTTTATTTTTAAGTGTTTAAATTATTTATTACGCATGTAATTTTGTTTAGACGGTTGAATTAAGTCTTGGAAATATATATAATCTATGATTTGAAACTATTTACATACTAGCGTCTAGAGAAAGCCATAAATAAATTTAATGTATTGTATAAATTTAGTGTGTACCTTTTATTTTTTCGTTTATTTTGTGAATTATTTCAATGAAAGTTTTTGTAGATATAACTATACTAATTTATTCTATATTACATTCTTAATTTATCTTCTTTATCTTCAATTAAATTTGTATTTGAATTATTAATAAATTACGTAAAAATGAACAAGCTTTTGTTACGTTCTCAGTTAGACTGAAGCTCTTCAGATTTGCGCCCTCCAGACAAATATATGGTTTGGCGCGCGTCCATTCTTATGTTCACCAGTAAATAAATGCTATTATAACTTTACAATTATCAATCCGCTTTATTGTCAGATAGTTGTCTAGTCCTTTGTTGATTTATTGGAATTAAATCAACAAAGGACTATACAACTATCTGTATTGGTGTTGTAATCCCAAATAATGGGCGGCCAACATAAATATATTACGTTATTAACTGTATTTATCAAACATTTTCTTTTCTAGTTTAACCAGCCCAAATCTAGTCCAAGTACCAGACGAAGAAAAACTAGTTAGTTCAGAATATGATATATCTGTGAGAAATGGACCAAGGAAGTCTGTATCAATTGTTTTACCAGAGGAGGGATGAACATTGTTTGCAAGTACACTACAACTGTAATTATATAAGTAATACATGCCACAGTACTATATACAAATGTCTTCAAGTATTAAACGGTTTCTTAGTTACTTGAAACAGTTTAAGGTACTCGATATTTTGTTTTCAAAATGATGCACGGTTTCATGAAATAAAAGAAGATAGATAATTTAAATAATTATTAATTCGTATACTAGTTTAAGAAAAATATTATTAAGAAAATATTTCATCATGCACGCAGCAGTCTTTGATGAATTCAAATGTGAATTATTTCAATCTAAGGGTTTTAGTGTTTTAAATTTATTATGGATTTTTTAAATGTAGAAATTAGCGCGAAGGAAAGAAAAGTCAAATCAATTTCCATTTAAATATCTCATGATTTATTGCCATTGATAACTAAATTAGAAAAAGAAATGTCCAACATCTACTCAAGATTTCATAATTTTGTATAAAGACAATCACAATATTTTTTCATAGATTGTTTGACGTTTTTGCGGCAAGGAATGTATTTATTTTTATGACATGATTTTATAATATTTTGTTTAAATTTGTGCGGATTTTTATTCACCATCCCTTATAATCCTATATTTGGTGTTTTACTTATAAATAATTTGTTTTGTGTTGTTAATTATGCATATTATAACATTGAATTGAAAGACATTTGTATAATGTTAAATTTGGGACCTCTCAATATTCCATCGGAATTCTAACTCTAAGTTTTATTAAATCATTTATAATAGGGTTATATTATGTGATTATCTTATTAGGATTATGTATTAAATTAATTATTTTGCTATGTTATTAGCGAAACGAATGTACTCGCCATAAAGATCATTAATATGTATATTACATCTAGCACTTTTTAATAAATTAAACATATATTAGCAATGACATTATTGTTAACTTAATATATACTTTATAACCCTCTATATGACTCACAGGTAGTATTATCTCTACCTCTTTATCTTTATCATTATTACACTGCTTCCTATATATCGTTCACGATTGCATTATCAGTGTATTCATAATTTTTTATTTATCCATTCTACGATATGTGCTTTATTTGCACCATGGCAATTAGTAGGTAAGGCGCTGGATGGGCCAGGCAAACAGGGCAAGAGTTCGATGAACGAAATTTCTTCTACGCATGCGTAATCTAATACATGCGACCATACACACGCACAGTAGCAGGAGATTGTAGGGGAGGGTAGGAGATAGTAGGAGAAGTTATCTAAGAATGACTGGTATCTAAGAATTTATCAGGAAAGCGCACGTAAAACGAGAATTCTCGTTTCTCATCGACAATGTTTATTATTTAAATAACGGCATTCCTGTGTTGCGGCACGTTGCGGTTTCCTGAAAACTCTTAGATAACGGTAATTCTTAGTTAACTTCCCATTCTATCTTCTTCGTCGTAGCCGACGTGTGGTGACTATGGTGGATGTTGACGTTGAATTGGGCAATCTTCTAATCTCTTTATTATTCGTTTACCAATTGATTTCCAGATCTGTCGATCGTTCGCTTGGCGTGCTTAGCATCATGAGTGGGAGCATATAGTGTCCAGGTATTTAGGGCAGAAGGCTTTGTATTAGGCTTCAAAGACATTGTTCGTTCGTTAATCGGTTCATAGCCCAGCACAAATTTGTTGAGTTTGTTTGATACCATTATTCCGACACTATGGCTCTTCCTATCTTCTTTACCAGAATAATACATTGTGTATTCCGAGGATTTCAGTTAGCCACTGTTCTGTCAATGAGTTTCTGTAATACTCGCCAGATCAATCTTGCCGCAGCTTAGTTGTTCCTGGATAATTTGAAATTTTTCTTGCTGATTAGGTCCGCGCACGTTCCATGTGATAAGGCACATTTGTACGTAGAGGACATTCTTCCCTACCTTCTCCTATAATCTCCTACTACTGCCTGTATTAGGTCACGCATGCGCAGAAGAAATTTTGTTCATCTGACTAGTTTGGCCCACCCGTCTTCTTACCTACTGCAATTGTTTGGTGAGAGAGCACATAGTCATATGGTTTTTTTTGCGAATCATCATGGCTCTATTTTCCTGCACATTTTATTTTGCTATCGTGATCCACTGATCTAGTGTTTAACCTAGCTTCCAGCAATTGACGTCGATACATTTTTTTAGGCATTGTTATCCTTCATCCGTGGACTGAATACGACTGATAACATTTGTGGGCAAAAATAAAGTACAGATCCCATTGTATTTTAAATATTTTTAATAAAAACATTTAACATTTTAAATGCTCTTGGTTGAGATGACTTTCCTTATTTTGTTTTTAGTATTAGGAACACCTTTTCTTACTCGGAATAAGGAACACCTTTTCTTACTCGGAACACCTTCTCTTCGAGAACAGTCGATTTTATCGCACACTCGCAGTTAAAGAGAAATTACCATTTTGCAAAATACTAAAACTAATACTTGTTCACGATTTTTTTTATAGACGTTTGTCACTACTGTATTGGATTTCTTCAATATATTTTTACTAGCTGTTGCAAACTCTTACTTCTAAGTGATTTTTGACTATAAGATTCATCAGAACAGTTTTTTTTCAATTATTTCAGTTTATGCAGATTTTTCCGCCAATCACCAACTATCACTTTCCCCATATTCTGCAGCGGTTTTAATTGTTTCTCTCTTATGAAGTCTTTTTTCATGTGGAAAACTCGTCTTTAGCACCTTCCTTTAGCGTCATATAGGAGATTATTCTTTGAGCAAATTATGCCACGTTATGACTCCCTAACAATGAAGTCATTACGTCACTGCCGAGTCGCATGGCTGGCATAAATTTGCATCTGACTTGTTAATTCCCTTCAGCGTGGAATCGATTTTTGCACTGACATCACCCATTAACATCAAGATTTCTTTGCTCGGTAATTTATTTTTGATAGTTTGATAAAATTCTCGATCTCTGCGTCATTTGCATCATGAGTGGGAGCATATAGTGTCGTTGTGTTTCGGGCAGACGGCTTTGTACTAAGTTTCAAAGACATTGTTCGTTCGTTAATCGGTTCATAGCCCAGTACAAAGTTGTTAGTATTATTATATTTATTATCTTTTATATTTATTAAAATCTTATTTTTGGAATATGTTTTCACGATGAATTTCAATGATTTCAAATATTATATAATTATATATTTCAATAATTATACTCAAATAATTTGTTATCAACTAAACTCTAAAGTAGTACATAACAAGTTTCCCCTATTATTCCTACTATATATTTAGTTTACTTAGAAAAACTGTAATTAAATTATTCTTAAACGATGAACTAAATACGTAAATTTTTTGAAATAATATTCTAAAGGTTAATACTTTGTTCGACTTGAATATTAAGTAAAATTCAATTATCAGTATCTGAAAAGCTAACACATAATATACATTGTTTACAAATTGCTGAAGAAAACAAAAAAGCTATTATTACTTGTAAGTAATGCATCAGTGATATTATTGTAGTTATATTTATTATTTACATTATATGTCTTATCTTAAATTAAGGACTGTCAGCATGTAGTTTTCAGTGATTGAAAACAGAAAGAAAATCGGGACTTATAAATTTTTTTGCCGTAACTCAATTATATTATACTTTTTTATCTCCTGTTAAAATTAATGACTCCGGTTGAAAATCACCCTGTACTCAATGCGCGTCTAAAATATATTCTCCCCAATTCAACTTCTAAACTGAAAGGTACAGAAGAACGACACTCAGAATATATAAAACAATGCATACAAACCTTAGCAAACTTGATAAAAGTGAAGCAATATTTTATTTATTGTACGGTGTAAATTGTCTTACTACTCTGCTTCAGTATGAAAATAATATTTTCTATAGTTTGGAGAAAAATTAATTAAATTATCTAAAAAAATTAACGAAATCGCAAAATTTAGAATTTTATATATCACGTACAGTTTTCAGTCACTGAAATTGAGCATCAATTGGATTTATATTTTTGTTTAATAAATTATTTATCTTATTATATTATTGCGTGAATAACGTGCTAAGTATTTTCGCAAAATTAAGTGACATCAAACAAAATGTATCAAATATGTATTTTAGAAAAATGAATATTATGTTTTAAGAAGCAATTTTTATTCGTAAATGATTATTTTTATTATTATTATTATTATGCATGAGTATGAAGTATGAAGCATGACTTCATACTGTAACGATAGATGGAATTTTCCACAAAGGTATCTTTTATATATAAATTGCTTATAGAATAAAAAAAACATCTGAAGAGTTATAAATTGATAGGTTTACACTCCAATCTGGGATTAACTCGCTAACGCCAATTTTAGGATAGAGGAAAGAATCATGTTGATTTTTTATTTTATATAAATAAAAAATTATGATTTCTATAGGTGATTATTAAAAAACAGCGTGAAGAAAAGTATCTCGCTTTTAAATAAAGTACAAAAACTTTATTTAAAAGATATTATATTTAGTCCTGAAGAAGGACTGACTGTTTCTCCGAAACATGTGTACAAACATTATATCATTAACCGTATAAGCAAATGCATGTTATAAAGAAGCCCCTGTTTCTATAGTAGAAAGGAGGAAAGCATTCGGATGTTCCACTTAATATATCCTAGATTTAGCAAAACCAACCAACAATAGGGGTCCGTGGGCTTTTTTCACGCATAAGAAATTAAATCCCAAAATTTTTGCAATTCAGCTTTGCGAGGTCTTGCACGTATATGCTGTTATAAAACTCTTTTTGAAACACTACTACGACTTTTATAAAACTCTTACACATCTGTTTCGCAATATTTATATATGAATTTAAAGATCAAATTATAGACTGGGGTTTAAATTCTAATATGCCAAAAATGCTTGGCTCTTGTTTATATACATACTGTTTACAGGTTTTTGAAACTCCAAAGTTTACAGATTATTGCTTTAATTTTTATTAATACTCAATGCTAGTAGTATAAGACTCATTTATATAACATTTAACTTCTTAATTATTACCAGTGTAAAATGTATCTCAATTCTTTTTACACACTTGTTTATGATGTAGAAAGAAAACACATTTTATTTTAAACGAATTTAGATTAAATTCTTCTACTTAGAGGCATAATTTCGTGATATTTAATTAAACAACTTTTATATTTAAGGCTGACTAAATTTAAGTAGACGTAAGCTACTTATACTTAATAATTAATTATTTATATATTTTTCAAATAATTATAAAATTTACTTGCTCATTGATTCGCTAAAGATTTGTATTGTATACAATCCTTTGTGATAAGCTAGATGAATTAGATATTTTATCATCAATGTATATCTTACGTAGAAAATTGTATCTGCATTATTTAATTTTTAAAATAAAATAGGTGCATGTCTATTATTCTTTTATTTGTATACTGCATTAATTAAGATAAGTTGCTGTTAATTAAATTATCATATAGATTCCGATGCATAACCGGCACTCATTGGAATAACAGAAAAAAGAAAATTTGTCAAACCATTTATTTAGAGTCGTTATTTAGAATTGAATAAAAGACGTTTATTCACAAAAAAGGATTATTTGGCAACCGCTTTCATCACCAGGCAGTTTTATCTGCAGTTTTACTGTTTTGCTATTAAATTGCAAAAGTTTTGCTATCCCCGAAAACGCCCGTTCGGGAGTCGCTATTAGAATTCATTTTGGTTCGACACGGAAACAATACCTGAATGTCATCTATGACATCTTCATTAGTCTGGAAGCGCGCTTCCAACTCTGTTTTCAAATGATCGACAAAAGAAAGAAAAGATGTCTTCTGTTGTGTTCTTCGGCTGAGTTTGCATGGACATTTTGGCGCTGAACTTGCCTTCCAGCCAAACTCATTTCTTGGGCTTCTTGAAAAATTCGCGTGAATTGTGGTTCGCTTCTTAGGTATCTTAATGTGGACATCAGTGTTCGCATCTAGCTGTACGATTTACCTAAGAAGAAGAGCTAATGGCTAACAAAGAAGAGCCCTAAAGCTATCATCATTATCTTCGGGTTCCGATAATCCTATTTAACCCCGCTCCTCGTGACCCCATAATGAAATATCCCGTTGCTCACATAACAAGACAGTTTTTATGGTAGTCTATTTCACTTTCTTCGGCTATTTTCTTGGTCTCGCGGTTCACTACAATATTTCAATCGTCTTAAGCGATTCTGCTAAAATAAACCGCTTTCAGCAAATTTATGATATTACGCAGAATCATCGAATTTTTCCAAAGCAGGTGTTCAGTTTGTAAATGGTTTTATAACCAGCGATTGCAGTGCTTGTTTCCGAGGACCCCCTTCTTTGGTCTTAAAAATAATGCACACTTTCCACAGTGCTCCTTTCAAGGCATCGAAATATGCCAACCAAGAATGCTTTTTCAGATAACTACTTTGGAACGTCAAATTTTGGTTTCCGAAATCTGTAAACTTAAAATCTTTGGCATCCAATATGTTTAAACCCTTCATATATACTGCTAAACCAAAACCGGCACTGAAGTTTCCTCACCTTCAGAAGTGGATGGATTCTCAATAGTTGGGCAATGCAGGTAGATGGAAATTCTGGCAGACGGAAGCGAAATATTTTCTCCACTTGATTCGTTTCTTCGTTTGTTGTTGACAGAACACCCAAAAGTGATAGGGCGGATGGGGGGTTTAAACTCCCTAAATCTCCCTTACTTACGCCCATGTGACATTATATATTACATCCAATTGTTAACTCGCAATGTTGTATTCCTAAGAGAACAATAAAGTATAATAAATGAACATAGAAGATGTATTAGTTGAAAATACAGGTCTGTAAGCATCAATATAAAAAGCCATATTGTAAATTTTATGATATTGTTAAATGTAAATAAATTTTCTTTTAACCAATATAATTCTTTTAAAAAGAAGTGTATTTTAGTTTAGTTATAAAGATCATACAATGAATAAATACTATAAATGAGTATGTAAAAATTTAAATAAAATGCCATGAAACATTAGTTATTTTTTATCAGATTGCGGTAACCTTAACATGTACAACCAGTCAGTAGAATATTAATCAGTCAGTCAGTATTGGAAGCGCAGTGAAGTGTAGTGAAGTATGTCACATATGATTTTTAAAATGGCTGCTATGCTGCATTTAGATGAAGGCAAGAAGCTGCAATTACAATTGTTGTAAATATTAAAATCTCTACGTGTGTAATTATGTATGTTTATTTTGGCTGTAGTTAACATTGGTAAGCTTTCTAAAATATAGAATCTTTTCGCTATAATACAGTACAAATTTTTATTTCTTAATGACATGGCGATTTGTTTTTAACTTTCTTATAAACCATTAATTTCGCATCTTAATAAATTGCTTATAATTAGTTTTGATTTGATATTCAAAATTTTGGTGTAGTATGCTTGTTTTAAGTTTTTGGGATAGATTATTCTTACATTTTAAGCTTTGATTTATGATTATATATGATTCAAATCTATGTAGATATAATATATAATCCATTTTGAAGGTCTTAAGAATGGATGAATTATCCTCACACCTTGATCCAGATGAATTGATGGATTTAGATGATGTAGAAGCATCTGATATAGAAGATGAGGAAGATAACATTGATGATCCATTACCATCTCCTTTGCAATTGCCATCTTCTGGACCTGCTTCAGCAGCTACATCTGTTACATCATCACCTCCGACAAATGATGATGCTCCCTCAATATTTAATTTTTCCGGAAAACCTCTTAGCATTAAAAGAGGTAGAGGTAGACCTCGTCGTGAAGGAGGTAAGTCCTTTTATTTATTAATTGGTATGAGAGATTCTATTTAAAACAGTGTAATGCAGCATTGCATAGTAATTATTTAAATCATTAAATATTATCACGTAACAGTAAATGAAATTCTAGAATACAAGAATTGATTACTGTTTTACTGTTCTCACTTCCATGCTAATGCAAAGTTATCTTTATCAACTCTTGAGTTAATTGAATGTTGAGATCATTAACGTAAACTTGCCTGAACTGTTTGTTATAAAGATACATTGATCAAATTTTTTTTTATAATTTAAAGATTAATTTTAACCAATATGACCAGGTAAATCAATTCCGCGTCGTTCCGTATCATCATTAGGTGAAAGAGGCGGTGGTGCATCCCGTATACGTCGTTGGCGTCCATCTTCAGGCGGATTGAGTCGCGGAGCTAACGCTGGAGGTGGTGGCGGTCCTAAGCGTGTGCGTAGTTTTGATCGCGCAACTCCGACTTCCTATCATATTAGTGGGGATAATAGCGATCTGTTTTGTGGGCGCTCGCCGAATGACATGAGTTTGAATTTGACTGGAGGTGGAGAAATGCTTGTTGATCCGGAAACTGGACAGATTGTTTATACTCCTATTGCTGGTGACAGCACTGTTAAAGACAGTCACGGTTTAAACAAATCATTGGAAGAATTGCCTTATCCACCAGAGCAATGGTAAGTTTATTTTTTACTAATTAATAAAAGAAACGCACGAGAAGATTATATCTATATATTACGAAAAGTCCATTTTAAGTTAAGGATTGAAAATAGGGATCTGAAATAACTAATTGCCTTCGGGATATGTACACTGAAAGTTTATTATCAAAGTGTCAAACCTATATATTAAATCAAACGAGAAACTGACTTAAGATATCAGTTTTTATTAAATGTGCACATGAAATACGAAAGAATTGAATATGTTTTATTTGACGTTTATATATAGGCCTGGTAAAATTTGTGGATTTTGTAATTTGGGCGAACGCAGTCAACTGGGACAAGGAGAATTAATTCGATTACTTTGTCCTGAAGGGTTTACTCCAGAACGGATTGCATCATCCCAGTCTTCTTCCAGTAACGGTACTACACCAATGAATACGGATGGAAACAATGGAGGAGGTAAGTCCAATATTAAATATACGAGGTAGAGTCCAATGAAAACCTTAAAAATGGTTTGAAAATGCATCGCACTGAACTTTCTTTTATAAGTTAGCAGAAATATTATTTTTGATGTGTATGCAGAAGGCCTTACTCATAACATAAAGTAACAAAAATTTATACTGTTGGCACCCAGACAGACTAATCATGGCCACTCCACTTAGAGCCTTTCACTAGGAAAGAAACAATGTATTTCATTTCTTTTATAGTGAAGTAGAGAAACCCATTGTTGAATGAAACTACAATAGGAAAATTTATGTCACTCCGCCAAGTGTATGAATGGAGTACTGAATTTAAAAGCATTTCTGTACTTAATTTGTACCGAACTCATCAAGCAAATTTATGAAAGTGGTTAAACCTTTAAGTGAAAGGCTTCAACCAAAATCAATTGGAGCTATGTACTAGTCTCATATATTTAAAAACTCATGAAAGCCCTTACTCTTCAAAAGCCCTTTCAAGTCTAATATTAGAACAAAACGGAACCTGGTTTGTATATTTAAGCTGTACATTCATACTTCCGCTATACTTCCGAAACTGTACATTCATACTGTTTTGTTTTTTATCCCTTTGTTTACCAACGATTCTTTCGTTGGTAAACAAAGGTGATTTGATTCTTTCTCGTATTTGGAATTAATTTTGCTTAAGTCAATTTATTTTGATTAACCATTTTGCGACGGTGTTTGTTCTTATGAGATATGTGTTGCTTTTATAAGTTATAATCATAGTTTAGATTAGAAATTTAAAAAAATCAAGGGTTTAATGGTATAAATAAACTGTAGGAAATATAAGTGGCGATAAAAGTCCGCGGGCAAGCGCTGGCGCTGGTCCGGTAACATGTCGTCGCCAAAAGAGTTTTAGTAAATGTCGAAATCCATCAATGACTGCCGAATACGTAGACGAACTCACACTTATTGGATATGTCGAAGAACCGGAAGTTCAATTAATTTTCGAAAACAGTGGACACTATTTTGTACATCGTAGTTGCGCTTATTGGGCGAACGGTGTTATTAGAACAGGTGAGTTCATTTTTTGTTACTTAAAAAGGAAACGGAAACATAGTAATATTCTTCGAAAAGAAATGATACAAAAATCGATGTTTCCAATGGATTAATGAGAATCTCCAAACCAAAAAGCTATAGATTTGCAGTTTGAGTGGTTTTGCATTTTGACAACTCTTAAAATAGTAATTACATTAAATGTTAATTCTCCTGATACTACATGTAAATGATGTCTCAGCAAAACTTTCCTTTTAAATAATATAAAAAAAGAATAAATTATTCTTTTTTTGAATTAAATTTTGTTATTGATATTTTAAGAATTATTAATGATATTAAATATGAAATGGCCACCGTTAGTCTGGTGGCAGGTATGTAGTCTGTTAACGAAGTTCAGTACGTTTTGGACTAAGGACAGCTAGATTTTATGAATTTGGCTTCATAAAATTAAATGAATAGCTAGATTAAATGAATTGTAATTTCTTCTTGAGTTCTTCAATTGTCTCATTGTGCTTCGCATAAATTTTACTTTTCAAAATACTTGTGACACGAGAGTTTTGTTTTCAAACAACGTTATTGTTTTGCGTGCGATGCGACAGATGGAGTCACCCTGTTTAAACCATATCTCAGTTACGTCCACTCTATCCAATTCTTGCCAAAAAAGTTTATCATCATGTCACTATAACGATCGCCGTTGACCGTCACGTAGGCATCTTTATCATTTTCGGCAAAGCACTCCTCAACACTACTGTCACTCCTTAGATCCAGTGACGTAGCGAGCTTAACTCGCGCCCGGGGCACAATACCTTTTTAGCGCCCTCCTCCCCCTCCCCCCCCCCCCCCGCCGGCCCCCCCCCCCGCCCCACTCCCGCGCCCCCTCCACCCCCCGGGCCAAACCTTTTTTTGCCCCCCCCCCCCCCCCCCCCCCCATTCGAAAACCATAGTTCAGTTGATAAAGTTTCTTCGTTCTCTATGATCGGTAGGCTGCAGCTTTGAGACAACTAGTTTTTCTAAGCATAAAGGAGCGAAGCTTTTGTCAAAATTCGTTGAAGAGTTCTGTAGTGGAGCTTCAATTAGTGGGCAGGATGCAGGGTATATTGCGACACACGCTGTGATGATTTCATCCGATCTTTTGGGGCGATCGCTCTATGAACACGTCTTTCAATAATAACGTCCTCTCAGATTTCTTGATCAAATTTTCAATAGCAGGTCGTATAGTCATTTATGCACGCCAAAATAATATAATAATAATAATAATAGTGTCTTTATTGCCAAACAAAATGTTTATAAAATAGTTACAATAAATTCAATCAATATAAAATTACAAAGTTAGAAAGTTGCAACTATAAGCTAACATAATATTAACATTCAAATTCTATTTATTTACGAGATCAATCCCTTATTCAAATACAATATTTGAAGACAGTTTTATATTATTGTTACTAAAATTATCTTTTATTCGTGTTTAGCTAAATTATGATGATTGAGTTCTGTTCTAACATGTCATACTTAACAAAGTTATTCACTGCACTATTTTTCACTAATCAATTTGAACATTGTTCCTAGTTTGGCCGTACTTAATTTTATAGTTAGATGTATCGTTATCGCAACTGGTTACTGAATGATTGTTGGGATGTGGTGAAATAATTAAGGTGAGAATTTTCATTGGCTAATCGCAGAATTCTCTGAAGAGGATTGTGATACATGTAATTGCTTACCTGATAAGGTTCGTGAAATAATGTATGATTCCTTGTTGGTCTTACGGGTATGTTGAGTTGCATACTAGTTATTAAAACGAAAACAAAACCGGCAAATATAGCAAACCCACTAAATATTAAAAATACTTGTTAGCCAAAATGACAGATATGTACCACTAACATCTGTAATTAAAACTTCACACACACACACAGTCAAAGATGCACTTGTATGTAGGAACTGAAATCTACTCCGACAACAATCTGTGAATGTATGTAAAATAACTAAAAGTTTTGCATGTAATAATAAACAAACTACCTGCTATTGTCAACATAAAATGTGCCCTCTCAAAACTAGCTTTATACGACAAATTTTGTTTTCTATAAATTCTAACTTTTAAAACGAAAAGGAGAGGAAGGGAGACATCAATATTTCAATTTTTTTAATATAATTTTGAAACGATAATGAACAAAACAAACAATCAATTTATTTAATTAATTATCAAATAAACAAATGCGTAAATCAATTTTTTGTCTGTTTTTTTTTTGAATTCTTCTACTAAACTCGTGATAGAATTATTGCTAATTTCTAATATACAATTTGGTTCGATTGATCAAAAATGCAAACATTCGGTTCGCTAGGACCAAAAATGATGGAAGGGCTCCAGAACTACGAACTTGTCTGGATTTACCGCACACCTTTATGGACTGTAACTACGCGAATAAATTAGCAATTACTCTCGAGTTAAATTCATATAAACCGGCGACACAATAAACCGCTAAACAGCTGTGACTTACCTTAACGATGCGGGTGTAGTCTTCATTCCGTTCTTCTGATAGGATTAAGGAGACGGGTGTAGGCTTAAGGAATGAGTTCTTTCAGCACACCCGGTCGCTAGCTACCACAAATAAATTGTATGCGTTTTGATATTATGCACACGCATTTAGTAGCGCGATGGCAAAAATGATTGCCCGATATCGCTCTATTTGAGCACTAACTGAACGACATCAATGTGATTAATTGATGAACTAAACTTTTCTAAGGCTAATTTCAGCACTAAGGCTTAAATCTGGCCGCTGACTTTATTACGGCCGTATCTGTTCACGGTTAACTTAGAACTCTGTTTTTCTCTCTCTTCCTTCGCGTCAGCTAACAAAATGGTCACGCGTAAAAGTACCACCAAAACTACTGGCCGCATGTTGAACTAAACGATATTTACAAGGGATGGACAAAAGTTGAGACAAACGATTTAGTGCAGCGCCAACAACCCGTAATAACTTATAATTTTACAACTTGCCGCCATGGCAAGCGAGATTCAACAATCAGATGTACATGTAAGACATACGTAATAGATCATATGCTAAGTTGCAGGAAAAATTATTTTACGTTGTATGAGACATATAAACTGCTTTCGTAATCGAATAAGTAATAGAATAATTAGAAATTTCTTTCGCATATAGTATATTGTATTATGCGTCGAATGAAAGTAGTGCCATCCCTGCAACTGTTGTAGAGCGCGAGATGCCACATTTTAAATTTTACAAACTTTTTGATATATTTTACTAACTATAAAAGATAGCATACTTGAATAAACTATATTCTATAGGCCACCAAAAACTCGTTGAAACATTTTTTTCTAAAATTACAAACTAACATATATACAGACTTGTTTTTTGTTTTTTAAACTTCGCGATCTATTTACTTGAGACCCGATATGTACTACATGAAATATCTGAGTGTAAGGCCCAGGGACCTAAATTTTACGCAAAGCGTACACGCGTGAGAAGCAAGACCAGGCTGCTTCTCACAACCAAGACCTCGCACGCCAGACTGCTCTTTTAGAAATTAGCTGAAAAGAGAGTCAAGGGGGGTCGTAGGCCATGCCAAACCGGACAGCGCAGCTGTCCGTGCAGTATGCAAATACGGGGAAAATGTGAGTAAAGAGTGGCCGTGGGCCGCGACAAAGCGGACAGCTTAGCTGACCGCGCTGCAGGCAAATATGGGGACCGAGGGATTCATGGGTAGGCGATTTATAGGTTAGACTAATATTGTTTAGTGTACCCTAAACACTATTGTGGTAATTGAATTTAATAGACGCCTTAAAAGGTGACAGTCAAAACTAAAAGGTTCAACTTTTGTTTTATGCAAGATGTAACAAAACGTAGGACTTCCAGT
>WYDF02274059.1:0-17761 GCA_009867245.2 Adranes taylori | reverse complement strand
GACGCATACAGAAGCAGAGGACGACCACCAACTAGATGGTCTGATGATATTAAATGTATCCACACAAATTGGATACAGGAAGCACAGAATAGGAGAATGTGGAAGCAATCCAGCAGTGGACGAATATGGGCTGATTGATGATGTGAGATCGCAATGATTGACCAATCTGGATTTGATTCCAATAACTACTTTGTGTTATTGAGTTGGATACTCCGGGAACCGCACTGGTTTTAGTGGTGATTTCCGCCAAAATCGGTTAAACATCTCAAGGCGTTCTCAAGGTGTTCTGAGGTCGTGAAAGTAGCTATATTATTGACTGGGACCAGATCTAACACCAGTTTGTATCAGTCAACCTCTGTGTATAGCTTCAAAAACGCCACGTTAAGTATACGAGGTATGATTAGATAATATGCGGAATTTTTAACTTTCCATGGTTTAATATTTGGCTCAAAATATTTCCAGTCAGATTTTTGGCACATCCTGCAGTCTTTCCTTGAACCTGGGATCCCATTAATGTGGGTACAATCCATATTAGGATCTTCATAACATTGTCAATTATAATATCTTAAAGGATGTAGGCAATAAATCCCAAATCAAACGCGATCTAATTAATAGTGACTTAAAATTATTTTCGAATCTTCTTTGAATACAAATCGCTTTAATACATACCTTGAAAAAATAAAATTATTTTTCGGAGCTGATCAATATTTTCCATTTTTAACAATTTGCACTTTTTATATTAATTTTTATAAATTTTTTCATTGACTTTAAGTCGATGGCTGCTGCGGCTAAAGAACGTGAAACGAAAGATATCCATTTCGTGCTTCGTAATTCGTTCGCTAAGAAACTGTCTGGCAGTTTCAGCTTCGTTTTCAAAGAAATATTTCAATTCAGCAATACGCTTAAGCATTGTAACTGGTGAATTACTATAGTGTGGTTTCAGGTAGATTGAAGGTGTTTTTATAGTAGTAGATGGCGGTATGTCAAGACTTCGTCGCTTCGTGGTATCGTTTTTGCTATTATTTTTATTACTTACAACTTCATTTACCAGCGACCTATGTTTATCCAGCGACCAGCGAGTGATGTCGTAACCAGCAATTGATGTTTATCCAATTGCGGCCTCATAACATATTTGTAGGACCATTACCTCGTTTTTGCGGTTTGTAATAACGATTCAGTACATTAGATCAAAGCAATATATGTACGCTTGTTTATCTTGTTTGTTATAATTCGAAGGTAGAGTCTGTAATAGCAAATCCAGTAACCCAATTGTTTTCGGATATGTTTTACCACCACTTTCAATTTGATCTGTTGCGATTAAAACAAGACTTTCGCCTAGCAACCACACGCCACTTGCTGCAGCAAATTTTAATTCCAGTGCATTACTTGTTTTCTCATACTTATTTTTGTTCAATTCTTGAACCACACTATCTTCACCACACTAGTTTACTACACCACACGGTGATTGTGAACTAACATCATTCCCAACTCTCATATTTTTGTTGTTGCTTTATTGGTAGATATTTTCCCAAATGTATGTTGATAATTGCGGATATATTGGTAATTTAGTAAATTGCTAGCAGCTAATAAGGTTACTTGTGTTTTGGTCTCATGAGGACTGCGGAAATGTTAAGGATGACGACTACTCACACATCAATTACTGATAATAAAATCGAAATAGTGAAGAAAATAGTTATGGACAACCGCCGAATCGCAAACAAAGGATTTGCTGACGATATTGGCAATTTATTTGGTTTATGCCAAGCTATTATTTCAGATGTTTTGAATATGAGACAAGTGGCAGCAAAATCTATTCTCAAATTGTTGAATTTCAATCAAAGCAGTGTAGAATTGACGCTTTTCAGGAGCTGTTTAATGAAATCAACGACAATCCAGAATTACTCAAATAAATAACAACTGGTGACCGATCATAGGTGTAAGGATACATTGTCAAAACTAAGGCCCAATCGTCCCAATGAAAGCTTTCTGGAGAGTCAAGAGTGAGAATACCTCTTGACTCTGTCAATAGTGAGCTAAGTTTGCTCGAATGTGAAGGTTCTGGTCAGTTTTCTTTAACATTAATAGCACATTGCACCATTAGTTCTCTCACTAGATCGTATAGTCAGCTATAAATACTACCTAGAAGTTTTACGTTGTTTTCGGCAAGCAATCTGCCGAATTTATGGCGAGAGAACTCATGGAGATTATACCACGATAATGCAGTTGAGTACACTTTGTTGCTTGTTCGTCATTTTTGGCTAGAAACAAAACCCTTATGATACCGCATCCTCCAGTTTCACCCAACGTGACATCCTGTGACGTTTTGTATTCCCGAAGATAAAAATGACCATGAAAGGGCGACGATGTTCACGATATTAGGACATTATCGCTAAAACAATTAAACGCTATATTGAAAATTGAATTTTAGATTTGCTTCGAAGAGTTGAGAAAACGGTGGACGAAGTGTATTATTTATGTACAAGGTCGAGTTTCCTTGAAGGAGATAATGTTTATATTGAGGAATAAATAAAGATTATGTGAGAATAATGATAGTTCCGTGCATTATTTGATCATACCTCGTATTCTTTTTCTTAATAAGCACCTGTGATTTAATATAATTGTTGATCTCTTTTGCTAAATTTTTAAACAGGAGACGAAATTGTTTTACTGTTTTTCAATAATTCTTTTGTAGACTGCCTGTAATTAATTACTTAATTATTCGAATTTTTTACATTAAAAAAATATATTAAAAATGATCTTTATTTCATTAAAATGAAGAACGTTTTTTATTTAAAAAAATTTCATTCACAAAACTTTTCCACTGCTTCTCCCAAGTTTCAACAATTATCATGAAAAGGACCTGATTATATATAGCGTGAATAATCACAATGGACATTATAAATTATGTCAAGAGCATCCAATCCCATTTTATAGGGATCATCCATTTTATTTTAATGAATTGAAACAAAGTGTTTCAAAAACTCCGCGTATGTAATTAGTTTAACAACCAAAGCCTCCAGCCGGTGATAGATGACAGTATACACAGCTACGAGGATTGAACGTTTATAATTGACATGTTTCGAGGAAACAATTACCCCTTCTTCAGAAAAACTGAATAAATAGCTATCTTAATAACAATATATTGATTAAAGCAAATAAATAATATATGATCATATGGATTGGTATCGTCGTTTATTGACACGATTACATTAATTGTATAATTAATTAGTTAGATTCGAAAAGTGTGTAACAAATATGAGAGACTAACAAATCACAAAAAATGTCGATGAATGCGGGTGGATGGCCATTTCTGCTATAAGATATTAAGCTTTATCAACACCCTTATTTTTCAGAACGTAATTGAATGTGTGTAACTGAATACACACAAACTCTGTATCTGAACCTAATACATCGAATAAATATTATTTTATTAAATCTAAAGATAGTGATGCCCTCTATAGATAACTTAATGAAACATTTTTGAATTTATAATAATTTGTACATTTAAATTATTGATTTGCACAAATCAAAATACTCACATCAATCATGCCGTCATCAATCATGCCGTATACAAATTGTAAAATTAAATAGTAAAAATTTTCTAAACCATCTTAGGGTCTTTTGCTACTATAATATAAAATAATATACATAGTAAATTATTACATTTTATTATATATTATCATTTTTTCAAAAATGAAATGTTAAGACATAATTTTTGTCACAGTGGCATGAAGACATGCTAAAAATATTATTTATTTGCTTTAATCAATTTATTGTTATTAACTTAGCAATTTATTCAGTTCTTCTAAAGAAGAGATAATTGTTTCGCCGAAACATGTCATGTATAAACGTTCAATCCTCGTAGCTGTGTAAACTGTCATCTATCACCGGCTGGAGGCTTTGGTTGTTAAACGTATCAAATACCTGGAGTTTTTGGAACACTTTGTTTTAATTCATTAAAATGTGGACTCCAACACTGAAACGTATAAAATTCAGTATGATGAAATATCCAGTCCAGGTATCGTTTCATTATTAATGGCTTTCAGAAAAATAGAAGTTTTTGCTGTTGAAAATAGGTTTTTTAAAGAAATGTAGAAATCATAGGATCTTTCCTAAATTTATTAATGTTAAGTAAGTGATATATAACAGTGCTTATGACGTTTTTTAAACATATAAAATATTCATACTGGAGCACGTAACAAAAATAATACCCAAAAAAAAAATATATATATAAATATAAATTTTTTTTACTTTAAATCTCGTAAGTACAATATTTAGCTACATCACAATACCTTACATTTGTTCACACCGAATAAATCTCATTATTCTAATTTGTGAGAACTTAATATAAATTGCAAAATTGAAAAATGTTACCAACTTACGATGAGATGTCGTTTCGACGTATTTGTGTACTCATGAGGCAAGTGCATGTAACAGTTTCAATCTAATGGTACATTGTGCAAAATCTCAATGGACTTTCTGGTTGCCGTGTTCAACCACAAGACTGCCGTGTTCAGTCTATAGTCGCTTAAAAGCGTGTATTTTTATCATTGTACCGTTAAAGTACGTTATCAATCAAGGCATACACAAATTGTAAAATGAAATAGTCAAAATTTTCTAAAACATCTTAGTAGCTTTTGTTACTATAATATAAAAAATGAATACAAATAGTAAATAATTACATTTTGTAATATTTTTTTCAAAAACGAAATGTTAAGACATTAATTTTGTCACAGTTGCAGTTATTACTTATTTGCTTTAATCAATTTATTGCTATTAACTTAGCTATTTATTCAGTTCTTCTGAAGAAGGGTTAATTGTTTCCCCGAAATATGTCAAATATAAACGTTTAATCCTCGTAAACTGTCATCTATCACCAGCTGGAGGCTTTGATTGTTAAACGTATTAAATACATGGAGTTTTTCGAACACTTTGTTTTAATTTATTAAAATGTGGACTCCAACACTGAAACGTACAAAATTCATTTTATTTTAAAGTGAGAAGAGTCAAACATACAAAAATATCGTTAACATCCTTTGCATTTATGCATTTTCATGCTAGAAGTGACATCCATTGAATATTTTTCAGTTTCTCTTTATTAAATTATGCTCGGATTCATGTTACAAGAAATATCAATCAATAAATTTAATAAAGAATTCGTAGAAATGACGTAAAGAAAAGACAGATTTCCAAGTTTTTTAACATCCAATATTAAATTGAGAACGAGAATTTCTCATTTTTGTCTTGCCTTATTTTGTGAATACATTCAAGTTAACTTTACTTTATTCACTCCTTATATTATATAACGTATTTTGCTATTTTTATATTGGAAAGACTTATGTAGCGTATTTTAGGAACATTTAAACCGAAAATATAACGATTGTTTATAATTTATATATATATATATATACAAGACAATAAATATGTTATGTTCTTCGATAAGAAATACTATACACATTAAACAATTAAAAATTATTTTATAAAAAATATTAATTAAAAATATTTACAATATTTACTAGTGATAATATATAATGATTATTTATTCAAAGATTGAACCACTCCCTACATTTGATTTATTTGTAACATTCCAACATACAAACTAAATGAAAATGTGAACATTTAATTAACACATTTTTAGCATAATAAATCTATAAAATAATGTATATAACGGTTGGTATTGCACATGAATATTTAAATAGAAAATTAAACCCATTAACGCTCATAAGACTTCTACGAATATGACAAAGTTGTTGATTTTGTAAAAAAAAAACAGATAAGCACTTATTGGACAAAAATACAGGATAAAAAGTTCTACTTCTTGTTAAAAAAAATAAGATACTAAAAATGTTTACTAAATAGTTATTAAATGTGTATTAAATATGTATTAATAGCCATAATTCAATTAAAAAAATATCGTTGACAACAACTAATTTTTAAACGGTCTCTTATCTATGTTTTCCTATTCTGAAATTTCTTCCTCTTTTAACAGTATGTTCACCACACAAGATTCGTTTGAACGCTTGTCTAAATTCCGGATTAAAAATAGTATAGATGACCGGATTTAATGTTGAATTGAAATAACCTAACCATAACAAAAACGATGTTACATAGGGATTAATGTAACATTCATCACCACATAAAGGCATCACTAATGCTAATATAAAAAACGGCAACCAGCATATCACAAATGCGCCGGTAACTATTGCCAATGTTTTGGCAGCTTTACGTTCACGTTTCGCTTCTACCGTTTCTTTTTTAATTTTCTTTGGCGGGACTGGTATTAGATGATCGATGGAAGCTGGACAAATTGGTTCTTTGATCAAAGTTTCAACATGGCTCATATCACTTATATGACTTTGATGGCTAGCGGAACCATTGTTTGTTGATGTTTTCTCTGGACTTACATTATTTGATAGAGTTGTATGTTTGGGCGATGGTTTAGTAATAGTAAAAGCCGTAGTGACTTCAGTATTTACAACAGAATCTTCTGTAGCACCATCCGTTGATGATTGACCTTCCATCATGACAATGGAAGCAACTAGTGTTTCTGCAGCTTTATTAGGTTTAGCTTTACGCGTGCGCAGTTTCAATAGTCTGCTGCCGAGCGACTTATTAGGCTGCACGATGATTGGGACAGATGTTTGTGCAGACGAATTGTTATTTGTTTTAGTTCGCACCGCTTGTAGGTTATGATTGCGCATTTCGCGTCTTTTTCTAATTCTTTTTCGCGCAGTTTGAAATATCTTCCAATAAAGCACGAATATGATGAACAATGGCACGTAGAATGTGGACGAGGTTGCGAATATTTGATAAGCAACATCTTGACTTACTAAACAGATCTTCTTGTCGTTGATTCGATTCAGATAATCTGGATCTTTTAATCCGAAAATTGGAATTTGGGGTGCTAGTGATACAATTAAAGCTACGCTCCATATCATTATTATCATTGTCCATATTTTATGACTATTGCGAGTATAGACGACATTTGTTACTGCCCAATACCTACAATAAAAACAATAATAAATGTAGGAGAATGATATATAAATATTTTGTATTTTACAATACACGAGACAATTTTTATTTATTTTATTCCGTTTAGCAATAATTTATTACGGTCTAAAGATAAATTAACCCTCCAATAGAGTCCACGTAATACATATATATTGCTGCAATTTTTTTATGAAAAATTTTTGGACGGCGAGCTTCTATCTACCTTTCACAAATATCAAAACCCGAATTTTGATAAAATATTTCAAAAATGTATTTTATAGTTTTTAAAAAAAAAAAAAAAATTATTTAAAAATTCCTTGTGTAACATAATAAAATCAAATTCACATATTTATTTATTTTTTAGCAGGTTTGAGTGATTTATTTATAATTGTATTAATTTTCTACTAGAAAGTTAAGTAGATGTCCTTTGCTCTAAGACTAAGGCCTGAGTGAGATAGGGCTTTGCGGGGCGTGCGGCGTTTGAAGCGTGTGACGTTTGAATCTTCATGACCTGGCCTCAATCAGTAGAATGAGCTAGTCGAATGAGCTAGTCGAATGTGCTAGCCTTCGAATGAGCTAGTCGTATTTTCAACTGTTAAAATATTATTTTATTAATTGATAAACAAAGAATTGTTAAACAAAAAAAAATATATGAAGAAATTTTAACGTTATATGAAACTTTAAGATTTAATGAAGACAAATTCCACGAATATACAAGAATGTCAATATCAACTTTTGACTTTGTACTTAAAACAAAATTTAATCCCGTTTAACATTTACTGATACTAACTTTTATATTTCGGATTTAATAACTCCCGCAGAAAAGTTAATAGTGACTTAAGGTACGTGAAAAGGAAACTCTCTTACTTTGTAATAATTATAATTGTACTGTATTTGGTAATTAAATTATTCATAATTAGTGTAACTATGAGCTGATTCCATTAGACGAGTTGATCCGATTGAACCGGACCGAGAGTAATAAATTTGATTTTCAGAAAAGCTCGTTAATTTTTTGTCATAGCTTCTATTAGCCAGTCATTGATTTTTCCGCGGAACTACAATTTTTGCCAAATCTGTCAACGTTTTTATGGAAGTTAGAATGCATTTGAGAAAAGGATAACCCTCATCATCATTCTGACTGTCCACCAAACGTTTTTCCATTAAATTTATTCATGAATTACATTCTTCATGAATTACATTATATTAAAATATTGCCATTTTGACTCCCAATTATTTGATTCTGCATCACATCTGAGCACTGGTTGTTTCTTCAACTTTTTGCTTGATACTTCAAATGTTTCCAACATTTTTAATGTATCTTCTGCAAAGAAAATTGTATGTGGTAGTCAATTTATTTGTTTTTATATAGTATTTGGAGCAAAAAGAGTACTAACAAAATATTTAGTTACTGATTTCTCGCTACGGGAACCTCCTTTCGATCATTGGCTTTTAGGTTTGGTATGGGGAAAATAACAATAGCAAATATTGTATATGCAACTTGTTGTTCCATTTGGGTAGAACTGGTTAATGTATATATGCCACATCCAACTCAAGACATCATAACAAGGTACCTAGTGACTATTTCAGATTATGGCAGTTCCTAATGGGCATGAGGTCTATTGATGGTACACACTGTAGAATAAAATCTCCAGCTAATTCTGGCTCTGCATTTTATAATTATAAGCAATATTTTTCTATAATACTTCAAGGTGTGGCAGATGCAAATAAACGATTTATTACTATAGAAGTATGGGGATAAGGTAAACAAAGCGAGGGGGGAGGGTTTCATTATTCAATTTTTAATAAGTTGATAGAGACTGGAAAACTAAATATTCCCCCACTCGATATTATAGAAGGGACTACAACGTATTAATAGCCTTATGTATTAATAGCTGATGATGCGTATCCTTTAAAAAATTTTGGATACCAAACGCGAATCTTTCAATAATCGCCTCTCACGTGCAAGAAAGTATATTGAATGTGTTTTTGCAATTTTGTATGCAAACTGCCATATTTTAAGTACAGCAATTGAAACTAACGAAGAGTATGCTTGCCTTATAATAAAACTACATAAATTCTTCATAACATCAGACGAGATTTCGAAGGAAATTCTACTGAAGACTATCATTTTGACACAAATATGGACACATGAATGACTACTTATCGTATAAAAAGACGGAACAACAGTTCATCTCTAGCCGTGAGAAACATATGAAATCAATTCTCTGACTACTTACGGGAAAACAGTCCACAAATTTATATGTATATTAATAATATGTAGTTACTTAATTTAATAAAAAAATAATATATTACCTTCGATCCTGAGCTTTACTCCAAATTCTCTCCACACTTTGCTTTTGCAACTATATTCTTTAAATTAGTTGCGAATTTCAGAAATTATCACTTCAAACGCCATAATGTATGCTATTACAAAACTGCACGCCGACGCTACACAAAACGCAAAATGTGTTTAATAATAATCGAAAGCCCCGCTACCACGCCAAACGCTTGATTTGAGTGGGCACTCAGGCCTTACACTTAGTAAGCTTCTATGCAATATACAAAATAAAATTTCTGGTAATCCCCCTTATCTCAATTCGCTTGTGTATAATGTTCAATGTATCCCATAACATCATATTTGACCTGATTTGAACTGATTTGAACTGATTTTATCTGACTTGATCAGATTTGAACTGATGTAATCTGATTTGAACTAATTAGATTTGATTTCTTATGATTTGAACTGACTTGATCGTTTTGGTTTGATTTGGCAGCCGCCAAGTCGTCAAGAGGTGTTCCAAAATCGCTCTAAAATGGTAACAGTTCCGTGGAGCGCTATTTTTGGGTATTTTGGAACCGGTATTTAGCTTGACCGCTGTCATTTGAAAAAGCAATTTGGCGGACGACAAGATGTATCCGGTTGGGGGAAAAAAGTTACTACATTTATCATTAGGCGCCAACATTGGAATTTTTCATCCGTCGTCGTCGTCATTGTAAGTGCTCGTTGTGATCGCGGGATGACGCGTGAATTATTTGAGCTTATCTAAATTTGGATAGCTGTCATTTTGAAAATCTATTCAATATGTCTGACTAGCGCGAAATTTAAACGGGCTGCGGAAATAGATTTATTATTAGACTAGATTTTAATTTGATCTTAGAATAGCTGTCATTCTAGAAAAAACAATATGACTGACTAGCACGAATTGTAATTGATAACAAATAGATTTGGGGGCGAAAAGTTACTAGATTTATCACTATATTTTTTTCGGTATTTTGGAACAGATCTTTGTCAGCTGTCATTTGGAAAAGGCAATATGGCTGACTAACGCGAAATTTAATTGACAACAAATAGATTTAGGGGAAAAAAATTACTGGATTTACACTAGATTTGCCACTGAGTTTGATGATCTGATAACATTAGTAAATAATTATCATTTTCACAGTTAATTAAAGTTATCATTGGTAACAAGCGATATGTCTTTTTTCTACTATTCTATTAAAGTCAGTAAAACTTGTTGATAAAACTGTTATTTGCATGAAATTTATGTTTTATCAATACAAGAATTACAGTACTTCAAGAAAAATTTACGGAATATAAATTATACTAAAAGTTTTAAGACTTTACAAACCTGTCTACTGCAATTGCCACAAGGTGTAAGATTGAGGCTGTGCAACACATGACATCAATGGTAGTCCACATGTCACAAATTTCTGGACCCATTATCCAGTTATTGCTAATCTGTAACAAAAATGTATAAGTTGCGAATGTATTCACTATACGAATTTTGAGAACAGGAGGTTTTTGCTACAAATCTGGCAATCTCTGTTGAGCCATATTCAGGAGTATATAAACAGTTTTATGCGACCACAATCACTATCAGCTGAAACCAATTTTTATGTAGAAAAAATTATAAATCTATTATATTAAAATAAATGTGCATTTTTGATTTTTCTAAGTTTCAACTAATTGTAATAAATGGTGAATGCTTCAGTTCACAATCTAAATATGGCCCTAAGCATTCACCATTTTTATTACTAAAAACGTATATTTGCTCTTCATTCGATGTTTCGGTATTATTATTTATGTGCTTTCTGTAAATTGTTGTGATTCATAATTTATTTTCAAAATGTGGTTTAACATTCTATTTTTGGCCTTCTTTAATAACAAAATTTTTTGCGGTGTAAACGGCGTATTAGATTTGTTTCAGCATGACTATTGTTGACTTCGTTTGATAGCTTTATTATTGTTTCAGTGATGAATATGTTTATTTTATTATTTTGCCGTAGTACTTTATTTCTAAATTAATTTAGATCTGTTACTCCATTTTTGAATCTGGAATTCCATATTGGTTATGGAATCTCGCTATTAACTTTCTTTTTATATATTTATTGATTATTGCTGTTTTAATATTATTATTGTATATAATTCTTGCGTGTTTTGTTTTGTATTTAAAAGAGGTTCACATTTATGTAGTAAAATTATGAAAATAAAAGTAGAAACGAATTAAAATCATAGTAGAAGAAATAAAAGTTTTGATGTTTAAGTCCCAACTAATTATATTTAATGGTGAATGCTTTGGTTCACAATATACGTGCGGCCCTTAACATTCACCATTTTGGTTACTATGACACTTATTTTTGCTCTTCTTTCAATGTTTCTGAATTATTATTTAAGTGCCTTATTCGAATTGTTGTGATATGTATTTTGTTTTTGAAATGTGGCTTAATATTGTATTGAGGGCTTTTGTTTAATAACAAATATTCGATCATTTCTAATTGGACTCCAATTATTTCTATTGTATCTTCCTGTTTCTCTATTTACCAATCTAATTCTTATCTATATTTTTATATCGACATTTTTTTTCTTTAATTACACGTTTCTGTCCGTAATGAACGGAAAATCAATAAACAGCATCATGCCTTTGTTTGTGTATTGGAATATATCTTCTCTTTCTTACTTTTCAGATGTTTCTTTTGTTGTCCTTATCAACGTATGAAAATTTTGATTTTCAAATGGCGAGTAACAATCCGGAAACGCTGACATAAAGATAATTACCATATATTGGGTCATATATCACAAATATTATAAATTATATTGTATTATTGCTGGCAATAATTACTGTAACAAAGTAATTAGTCGCTAAATATGGTTGTCGCATTTTTGCTAACATCGTTAGTTGACCAAATTGATTATTTCGTAACGAGGCAAATAGAAACATAGACAAAGACTTATTATTATAGGATTTTTATAAATAAATGATCTGATAATATTAAGGAATTTAACAATTAATTTTATAATGGATTAGTACACAATTTCAGTTATGGAAATGCATATACTTGACATATTTTGTAATATGAGAAGGGAAACTGTTGTATACTTCGTAGCGAATTTGGAGAAAACCTTTTAAAAGTTACACAGTGCGTCTTACAGTGCGATTGCCAAACAACCAGTAGACCGGCTTAGTAGTTAAACACAACTTACTATAGTTCACTAGCTCAATATTGCTTTGTTTGAAGTCCTGAAAAATGAAATTTTGGAAAACTGCGATCAAAGTTTCTACTTTATTATTTTTAATGATGTTATAACTTTCATGCGTTTTTTTTTGTTATTTATACTTTATCGGAATGTGGAATAGATATAAGTAACGACAATAGTTTATTGATTAAACTTTTATTTTTTAATAAAGTTTTATATTTGGATTCATATAACTTCTGTCCATTGCAGGCATATATTTCAACATAGACATAATTTTCTTTTTTTTTCTCCTTACTCCTGACAGGTTTTTCCACCATTCGTTAACAAATAATCAAAAACATAAACATTTTCATCCTAATCATTAGAAAAGTTTAATAAGTCAGGTTGGGGTTTTATTATAATTATTATTACCAAGACTTGTGTGCGAAAATTTCAGCGAATCTGAGGTGTTGGTATTACAAAGCTTTTTACATGATTACCTACTAATTTTATCCGTCAATCTGTGTTTTTGATTGGTCCAGTTTCTTATTGTTTCTCTTATGGAATTAGCAGGTATTCACAAATCCAGCTTTGGACCAGTGACGTTTTTGTTAGATGCTTTCTTTGCTAGTACATCTGCAATTTTATTACCAATAATACCCTGTTCTCTGGGGTTTACATCAACGTGACTGAGTGAGTCATAGCCAAGTTGCATGGTGCATTGATGCATTCATCTGTCAGTATAGACATGTTTCTGGCATTGTTAAGTGCATGAAGTTCCACCTCACTGTCGCTTAAGAATTGTTTGTTATATTATCCATTGTTTGTTAGATTCTAAACCGTTAAATGTTGTAACGTGCAGATTTGTCCACGCTCCTGTTAAGTTTGAGATTAGAAACATCGAACATGCAATACTTAAATAAGATACAAGAAATTCAGGACGCAAAACCTTGAGAAGTGTTCTTAACAGTGAAAATGTTGTATGCTAGTGGAAGGTCCGACAAGTAGTAACTAATATTCAAAGAATCATTCAAGCTTCTATTTATGAAGTAAAATCTAGAGTGAATACATTTTAAAAGCAACTTAATTAGTTCAGAAGTACAGTATAGAAATAGATTAAGTTCCGACGGAATTAGATTGTTTCCGAGGTGTTTAGCGTTCAAATTATCGGAAGAAGTGTATATTTAGGAGGTGTGGCTTAAAGAAAGTCAGGGTCGGTGTAATAAAATTAAATTGAGTGTATGATCTATTAACACTACCCGCGGACCCAGTAATCGATAGAAGAAGTTCGCTATGTCAGGGTGTAACTGATAAAGTTAATTTAATTGGCAATTGAATGATAATAAATGAATGAACGCTGTGTGGGCTTTAATGGTATAGGTACCAGAAGTACATCTGGTTTATCTTATCGATTTGTTCTGCTTACTTTATTGCATCGACTATACTTGTATTTAATGCATGTATATCCTCGTTGCCAATTTTTGTTTTTGTTTGTCTATTTAGATGTTTATTAATGACATTTCTGATGTTTATCAGGCTTCTGCGTTGTTGGGATCAGTCAATTTCTTATTGTTCGTTTCCTCCATTATCTTCAATCGCTCACCTTTAGTGTTTATAGATATTTTTGATCTTATCATTCTATAGTTACTGCCTATGGAGAAGTTGTTTACAGCTGTTACATCATGAATTATCTCTTTTCTCTTGGACGTAATATAATCCATTTCATTTTTTGTGTTTCCATCGGGACTAATCGATGTCCTTTTTGATTGCGGCTTTTTATCAAAGAAAGAGCTCAGTGTAAAAGCCATGCTGTTGTAGGAAATTGAATAGTTTACCACCCATTTCATTTCTCTCCTCATATCCGTATTTATCCAAGGAATTTTCTAACTCGTCTTTTCTTCTTACTAGTTGGGGATTAAAGTGGCGTGTTAGAAATGTGTAACGAGAAGAGGACAGCCTAGGGATGATACAAACTTATATTGATATAACAAGATTTGTAGTTGATATAATCAGGAGAGGGGTAGCAATAACAAAAGTAAGCAACTTTTGTTGTAAGTAGGGAATTTGTTGCGTGTAAGCAAAAGTAAGTAGGGAAATAGTGTTGTATACTGCACCAAAGACTAATTTTAGAAGAAAAACTTCGACATCTTTTTAAAAATAGGTCAACAAGAATAGGTGGTGATCACAATGCTAAGCATATCAGTTTGGGTTGTTGATTCATAAATGCAAATGGCAGAGTGCTTCCTAAATTCTTATAAAACTACTTGAACATCACGTACAAGCATTAGAATGCGTTACAAATACTTCAACAATAGGAAGAGGAGATACAATAAAGTTTTTATTACACAAAATATTAAAGAACATTCCAAACTAAAAGTGTCAGACCATCACGCGGTTATAGATAGAGAAGTTCAAAATGAATAACAACAACACAAAGAAAGACTGAAAGGATAAGCTCGATGAGATATGCACATTATATGGAAGAATATACAGCAGAGTTTCCTTTAAACACTAAAGAAGAAATTGAAGAAATAGTAGAGGAGCTCATCAAAAAGATTCAAGAGACATTGAACAAAAGCAGAATCGCAGTTAACACAATAAACAGTAGGGACCTTAACAAAGAAGAAAAAGATGTTCTCCAGGAGAAACAAAAAGAAATGAGTTCATTCAAGAGCTCAACACGATAAAATGAATTTTAGGCAGGCCCAACGTAAAGTTAAAAAGATGCTAAAAAGAGACAAGGAAAAAAAATGGGGAAAAGAAAAAGAAGCAGCCGAAGAAAAAATAGGAGCTTTTTGGAAATTAGCAAAATGCATAGGTAAGAGAATAGAATCAAATGCACCGCGGAAGAGAGAATGTAGGATGGTGTGCTTAAAAAGAGAAAAGGCAGAAGTATGGTAGATCAGTTAGTCAGGCAACTTTCTAATAAAATTAAGTCGGAAGAAGTTGAAAGTATAGACAAGAGATGGTTTACACAAGAAGAAACAATAAAGAAAATTAAAGATGTAAATTCCAGGCTATAGCAAACATCCACTATGATCCAAAATGTTGGAAAGAGGCCGTAATTATGACAATACCAAAAGGCGGCAAAGACCCATCAATTCCAAGAACTAGAAGACCAATTTTCCTCTTAAATAGGAAGGTGAGTCGTTCCTAATGAACAAGGTATAGGATTGCAGGGGGAATAGAGGATTATTTCCCAACGCTATTAGGGTATGGGAGAAAAACACCAGTATCAAAAACAAGCGGCTACACTAGAAGAAATGCTACAGATGTCACTTAGAGGAAAACGTCAACAAATATAGCCGTTCTATACTTGGTGCACAAATTGAAACAACTGAGAGTAGCATATGAAATAGTGGCAACAATCCATGATTTCCTGAAAGATAGAAACTTGAAGGCTAGAATTGGAGAAGGATCCTCTTCAGTATGTACGAAAAAAGAAGGACTACCCGAAGGGTCACCTCTGAATGGAATTCTGTGTAATATTTATACACACGACTTTCCAATAATAAAAACAAAAGTGGTATTCTAGTTTGCAATTGATATATTCATATTGGCTACAGGAGTTAACATGTGCTGGCAGCAGACAGACTAGATACAATAAACGCTTTAAAAGTGGGATTGTGAAGTCGAGCAACATATTTAGAATGCATTTTTGACAGAAAATTAAAATTTAAAAACCACGTTAAAGGAAGAACAGTAATGGAGTTATAAAAAGACCTAGAGGTCTGTACCAGATATAAAAGGAATAGAATTCAAATATTGAAATCAATACTAGAACTTACTCAGGTGCAGACACAGAGTTAAAACAAAGGAAAGAATGTAAATAACACAAAATAAACTCATCAGGATTGTTATACACGCGCCATAGCACTGTAGAAACGCAAATCTTAGGTCAGAAAAAAAAATTAATGGCTTCGTAACCAAATCAGTCAAATGAAGAGCACAAATTCTGGATAGACAAAAAACCCAACCAGACGAGGAAGTACAAGCAAATACATTAAGGGTATTTGAGGAATAAACGAGCCATTTCAATTTAAGAATAATACACTAAATACGTTACTAAACAAAGTTTTAAATGTGCATGCAACACATCATTAGCATGCAGTGCATGAGTTTAATAGTTTATATTAACTCTTACTGTTGGGTAAGTAACTACATACGCATATCAACAAACATTAATTTTATACGTTGTAAAGCACCTAATTATGAAAACGGCACGATTATGAAAATGGTTGAATTGGGTGAAGAGTGAATTTACAAATACGCCATAATTGCATATGCAAATTAACCTAGAAATCGTTCCAAGGATAAAACACGAAGTAGTATTGATTCTCTTATCAGTTAGCTGAAAGTAAGATTTTGTCATGATTGGTTTTAATTGTTTAATGTTTATTAGTAAACTGTTATTAGGGCAGTTTTAATAAACAGTTGACGTTATGGCTTTTTGAGAATCTATATTTGATTAGATGTATGCAATCTACGGCATTGGAATCAGGAAGGTAATGGGAAACTACCTGATTAATTTCCCAAGAGAGCAATGAAGGAAATGGCAAAGATGAATGAGAAGTTGTGATACGACCCAGGTGACGACCGGCGCTGTCTCACGTCCAGGATGAGCAGTGTGAAATTAGCGACTGGGCACGTAGATGCGGGTCTCTGGACACCACGTGGGAAATGTGCTACCAGAAGTCAAAATCAAAATCAGATTGACACATGGAACATCCGAGGCACATTACAAGTAGGCAAGTTCAAAATCATACTAAATGAAATCTCCGGATGTACTTTTAATATTTGGGGTCTATCCGAAACGCACTGGTAAGGCAACGGTCACTACAAAAGCAATGACTACACAATATACTACACAGGTCAAGAAGAAGGGAGCAGGAATGGTGTGGCTTTAGCCGTATCGGACAAAATAAACAAATTTCTAGTCGGCTACGAGGTGGTCAACTCACGAATCATAACAATACGCCTGGACAGCAAACCGTGCAACCTAAATCTTATCCAAATATATGCTCCGACCATAGATCCAGAAGGCGAAGAGATAGAACGTTTTTATACCTAACTGGAAACAGTTTTTTCTCGAACTTAATCTAAGGAAGATACAATCATTATGGGGGATTTTAATGCAAAAATCGGTGAAACAACACACGACAATCATATACGCAACGCGGTTGGTAAGTACAGGTTGGGAACCCGCAGCGCAACATGTGAAAGGATAATACAGTTCTGCCTGGACAACAATTTAACTATCTGTAATTCTCTTTTTCAACAACCAAAACGTCGTCTATATACATGGACATCTCCAAA
>WYDF02274048.1:0-17763 GCA_009867245.2 Adranes taylori | reverse complement strand
AGTATTTTTATTTATTCCCTATTATTGGACCTTTTAATTTCAAGGAAAGTAAATGTTATTTAAACAAATGTAAAATGTTTATCCAAATTCAGTATATGAAACATTTAAATGTGATGTAAATATACTGATACATATATTTTGTAAAATTTTCGAAAAGTTTTTTATATGAAAAGTAATTTTAAATTTTACTTTGGGCCAAAGAGGAAAGTATTTTGGGCCGCATGCGGCACGCGGGCCACGTGTTTGACACCCCTGGTCTAGAGGTATAAGTACGGAGGTTGTTATAGTAGTTTACAGTAGTTTAGTTAATCGACAATAGTAACACCTACGACCAATGTGGTGTTCCTACAAGTAACACAAATGTGAGTAACTACAAATGTTCCTAACGCCTCCATCGACAATTATCATTTTCTTAAGGTAAACCCCCGCTACTTACTAAGGCCATTCCTTCATAGAGTCCAATGAAGACCCTGGAACGAAGAACAGTTCCACAGTGTGGTTTCACGCTAAACTGATCTGACGTACGAGATTTGTTTATATTCTACAGTAATATAGAAGTTGCGCTTTTTGTGACATCGCTCAATACGCTGCCTACAAGTGTATGTCACAAAGTTTGTTAAATAGGTGATATCTAAGTCAATTCTGGTTGAATATTTGTTGAAATGTTAATCGAGGTATTCTGTGGAATTTATATTTAATATATTGGATACATTGCCAATCAGGCTTTTGGGAAACTCGTGTAAGAATTGTGAGGGTCTCAGCAGCCGGAAATTACTTCAACAGGTGTGAAATTATAACAATTAACAGATCCAACGAATTATTCGGTACTGATGTCTTGTATAATCTCTTTACTGACAATCATATGGGCTCTAATAGACTTACTTGTATATCTGAAGAAAGTGGGAAGTGTTTTGAATGCGTTTACAGTAAAACTATGGTAAACATTTCGACAAGAATTTGGCATAATGGATTGTGTGTTGGTGGTATGCTTTTTTAATTTTTTTATAAAAATTGGAAATCAGTTTCCATTTAGCGAGATCGTTTATATTTCTTATATATGCCTATGATTTTTTTAACTACTAATATAGTTTCATCCAAAAACTGCTGGCGATAAGCAAATGTTTGCGTATATCATACCATTTTAATTGGCCATAAGTATTTTTAAATATCATTTTATGGCTAAAATAAATCATTTGAAAATGTTTTCAAATATGGGCTATAATACTATGTGTATGTATATATAAGTATTGGAAAAGGCTGATTGCTAAATTGCTTTCATAAATCTTATTAATTACTGAAAGGGAAATCTTTTGATTAATTAATCAACAATGCTATTCATGCTTGTATAGTACAAACACAGTCACATAAGCACACAGACGCACACAGCACTAATTCCTTTGTAATACGGATTTGGACTAAGAATGCAATATTTTATCTTTAAAGATGAATGAATTGTTTTCCTTAATATAATTTTTATTGTTTATATTATGAACAAAATCAGAAGTAGTCATAACATGTTAATTAAACGGTAATCTATTAAGTAAATAATTTTAAATTAAAGAACCTACGTTAAGAATAACTATTGATTTTTAGATATTATGAGGCACTAGATTCAAGATGGTTACAAATTCAATCGCGTAATAATTTAATTTATATGAAATATTTGATCATTATTTCGGGACCCCAATCATCCATATCCTCACTGAAAATATTCTTTAATGAAAAGAATCAGTCAGGTTTTTTTACCCTAACATGAGCGAAGTTATTGCTGTAAAAATTGTAATCAATGAAATAATGTGACGTACATCTCTTTCAAGTATTATAGGAGAATTTGTAAAAAAGCGGGACTAGAGAATTAATTTAAGGATTTACAAAAAGCAATGTGTTACTTGTATAAGAGGAAGTCATGAAAATGTGAAGTTTGGTACAATTTGTTTTGACTTATAAAGCGCATTTGACTATAGCACACATAATTTTCTTTGGAAAATCATCAGTCATATATAATTATGTTAACAGCAAGGAAAATAGCCTTTCTGGACCAAATTCCCTTGAATATAACTTAAACCTTCGAGTTTGGTCAGGAGTACTTAATTTGGCTACTACTTATTGTAATATTTATTAACGAATTTTTGAACTTATAAGAAACAATCTGTTAGAATGCTTCCACTTGTCACATAATTTGAAACATGGTGTTAATAACACAATCTGTTATCGGCTCAAAGCTTCTTACATAGAGAAAGCGAATAAAAGAATCAAGTAAATAAATAAGTTATTGATTAATAATAAAATGCAATAAAACAAATGGAAAGATGCAGCATATGAGACCTATGAGACTTTCGCGGGCGAACATCGAAACATGTATATTTTTTGCCGTGTTGATTGGAGAGGAAAGGCATCAATGTCAAGAGATTTAAAGCAATTGTTATGGTTTCTTTGCACGTGCATTCATTTTGGACGGCTGGTTTTGGGTTTTTTGCTCATACGAACGCAGAACTAAAAACAGACTTTGTACATGCATGTGGATTGGACGCCTATTTCGAGGAGAGATTCTTTTTTATTTTCTTTTTTGAATGCCTCTTAGCTGCAGCGAGCAACTCTTAATGTGTTTAGTGAACCTTGCGTTCGTTGGCCTTGTCTGAACGAAAGTTCTGCGATATGCAGTTTCCAACAACTAGGCTTAGTGGGCTCAATGAACTTCGCGTTTTTTACCCTCGTCTATGCGAAATATCTTAAGAGGTTCCAATTTCCAACGGATTTTAACCGAATTTTCCTGTTTACTTGGAAGGAGTGTTGCGACTTTTGAAAGCTGTCCCTGTAAAATTGCCGCCACTGTTTCTAGATTGGCTAGTTTTGCATTGCAACCCGCTGCTGGTCGCGAGATCGCTTGCACGTTCAATCTGATTGGAGAACATCTTATGATATCAAAGAATTTCGGCGGAGTTGCAATGCAATATTGTTCTTTTAGTTTCTTAACGTATACAAGAACGATTTTTATTGGTGGAAGATTTTCAATGCTGTTTCATTAACTAGCAGTAAGTATTTTTTCAACTATTCGCAAGAACAAGAACCTCTAGACAATTCACGTACTCGTAGGTATACGTACCCTCAGGTTGCCACTGATGACTGGTGGAACAATAAGTCTCACGTTAAACTTACCTGACGCCCGATAATACATATATTCGGAGGATGTTAATTTCTGTAATAAATAAGATATTTGTTAACGCCATTTGTGACAGTCGCTAGGATTCTCCGTTAGTAGCCTCGCGAGCCAGTGACTGCCACAACGCCTTTGATACTTCAGGTACTTTTGAGTATATTTTGGAGCTGATTTTCGGCAAGATATCATTTGTCTCGATATCAAGATATCATTTTAACAAGATGGCAAGATATCATTTTAACAAGATATCATTATCTCGTACTATATTTCTGTCAAAAATATGTGATATGTTGAGCTTTCCGCCAAGTTTCTTTAATGACTGTCCAATTTTTTCAACAGAGGCTCCAACAAGAATTTTCTCTTGATTTAACTCATCTTTCTTAACTTTCTTGCACTCATCTGTCACCCGTTTTAAAGATTTGTCATTATGTGGACTTTTAACAATGTCTCAAGTTATCCATTTAGCTATTCCCATTTTATAACTTCTTAAGTACAAGTTTTTCCTTCATCGATTTTCTGTAAATTGAACATGCCAATTATAATACTTCCACCATTTTCGATAATGGACTCCATTTCCATTGCACAAATTCTTCTGCCCGTCAGTTTCATGTCTTTTGTTTTCTATATAACTAGAAAAATCCTAATAGCTAACAGATTAAAAAAATAATGAGGGTAAGACAAATTACCTTGGCCAAAGAGGCAAGAATTGATTTATTGTAAAACGGGGATTCGTTTTTAAGATAGACTAAGGAGAAAAGAACACTAATATTACCAGAGTTTAAATTATATTCGAAAACATATTATTCAAGTCCGTAGTGGCAAAAGGAATTATCTGTGATTCTAGTGCGGAAGAAATAAAATCTTTCTATGAAACTCAAGCAAGGCATTCGATTTATTAAGGACCGGTAAAAATGTCGTCCCGACAACATAATTTAATCTTTCGAAAACCATTCAATTGCTTTTTTCCATGTCAACCAAATGTGTGTTATTAAAGCACTATTTATAATAAATACGAAGGCTCTTTAACGGAAGACTGACATTTCAGTCAAAGACTTGTTTTGGGTTAAAAAATATATTTTGTTTTTCTATATAATTCCCTTGAAACTCTACATACTTAATTCAGCAGCTTTCCATTTTTTTAAACCATCAAAAAGTAATGTTTTTCAGAAAGTTCAGCAAATCATTCGTAAGTGTCAACCACTTCATTTGTACCAAATCTCTTTCCATCGACTCATTTCTTCAAATCTGGGAACAAAATATAACCTAGAAGAGTCAGATCTGGCAATCTAACAATTATGAAGAATAGACCACTAATTTGTAACCTAATATGATGAATTTAGTGGTTGATAATTCAGTCGATCAATGAGAGGACGCATTCTCTTGGTGGAACAGAACTTTCTGGTTGAACAAATGCGGTCGTTTTTCTATAGTTCTGCATAGAAATAGGTCAGCAGATTAGCATAATATTGGCCAATTATTATGATTAACTCCTCAAAATAATCAGTCAACAAATAGTCTTAGTACAAAACGGTTTTTGCCTTTTGTGGAGCAAGTTTATCGAAAGAACTTCATTGTTTTGATTATGCTTTAGTTTCTGATGTATAATGATGTACCCAAGTTCTCTTGGATTATATTTAAACTTAGCCAAATAGTCATTCGAAATTGGAAAATAATAAGTTTCAATTGCCGTTAGCAAACCCGATACCCAACTTTCGGTTAACTTCTTTAAATTTTAATGTTGATGTTCCCTTGAAATGATTACTTCATTGACTATCTCTCGTATTTTCACCCTGCGGTCATTCTTTACAATGGCATGGCCTTTAGCAATCAGTTCTTGAGTAGTAACAGTTTTTGAAGGCCCATGACGTTCAGCATTATGCGTGGTCATATGACCACTTCTGAAGGCAGTAATTCATTTGCAATGATTGCGCTATGATTTGCTGCGGGGGCAGTACTCAGCAATCATAGCGCAGGTCTAAGGGACGCAGTAGGAGTTGCTTTTTCTGCCAAGAGTTATACTAGGGAATTGGGAGCCAAGAATAGCGATAGTTTTTAATAGGAAGGAATGAGATAGAAATATACCGTAGAACAGCCGGCAATAGTAGAGAGCACGATACACTAACACCGGTTTGCTGTCAACTAATCTCATATTCGTCCATTAGTGCGCATTGGTACGGATGCCGTGACATGAGTCACTTCAGTCTTTTGCATTGTTGAGCACATGTAAGTTGAGAAATGTGTTTTAAGAAGCTAGAATGTCGAGTTCCGCTGTATCTATTTGTAATGAAATAACTATAACCAGAATACGAAGGGAACGGACATAAAATACTTCCGATTTCCGAAAGATTAAAATTTAGCAAAGCAATGGATTGTTGCATGTCGGCGAAAAGATAAAAGAAATTTAAAGAATGGTAAGTGCATAATCTTATTCCTCGGCTATTTTTAAACTTAATATCTCGTATAGCAACTTACCAATTTTCATTATTTTAGCATGTGTTTGTTTAGTTCATTTTGCAGGCAATGCTTTCAAAATACCCTTACAACAAAGATTGCTGCAATACACTCCAAGAAACAGCCGCCATTTAAAATCTGATACTCTACTCACAGTAAATCTTCCTGGAGTTCCCAAAATATCTCAGACAGTAAATAATGAGGAAAGGTCATTGCGGTTGGCTAAAAGAAGGCGACGAGAAGAAGTGAAAGATAACGTAACTACGTCTATTTCTACTGAATCGCAAATTTTGAACAGTAAAACCATCCCTGAAGACCCCGTATTGAATTTGGCTAACTATAAAAATTTAGAATTGGATAATATAGAACATAAAGAGTCAAGAGTGGAGTACGTACCAAGTATTTGGACTTTAATATTCCACGTTATTAACATTTATTCAATTAATCTTTTCTCCTTCTAACGTATGTTAATGTAATAAATCTCTATTTGAGTGTGGATAAAGTGTACGTGAGCAACTAATCCGCCTTGTTGTAAATTTACGATAATTAAGTTATTGAATAGTATTGCTAATTTGGTGCGTGACAATTATCAATAGCGGTGTCAAAATGCCAAACGCATTGCATCCGTAAACGTGACGGATTATCATGCTAAATTTGCGGTCAGTTGAATGCGTTATATGTGTTATTCATAAACACTATTATACAATAACAATTTTGGTTCCTAATTATGTATCAATTTGTAGAATAAATAAGGAATTACTTATTACATTTTGTCTGTGTTCATTGGTTATTGGTTTATAGATTGGTTATTGGTTTTAACATTTGAGGTTTTTAGATTTATAAATTTAAAAATCTTTCTTCAACTGCCCTATGCTTGGTAATGGCACCAAAGCCCTTCTGTGTAACTTAATGGGAACCTCATATCCTATAGTTTTGGCATAAGTTCCCAACAGTAAATTTTTCAAATTAGTCCTTGTTTTCTAAAACTTTGGTGGTTATCATCTTAAATAATCTTCATGCTTTATTCTCTGACGTCGTCATTCGTGCTCAGATTTGTCATTTATACATTTTCTGATGCAGTGTGTAGTAGAGAGATGCTTTGTTCAAGTCAATGTTTGGCCCATAGAAATTTTTCGGTAAATCTGTAGAGTTTGTAGAAAAATACAATACAATATGAACCTGAAAATAAATTGTGCAGTTATTTTAACAAAGACACGACTAAGATTTGGGAATTTAATACATTAAGATTTCTGAATTGGTCATTCGTTTTTCAGAAATTTTACTAGCTTTGGTATGCTCGAGATGAGAATCACAAATTCTCATTCGCTAATTCTTTGGCCATATTGTGATGGGAGATAAAATCTGAGTTGTTGATATCATACCAAAGAGTAAGCAATAAGCAGTTCAATGGATGCATAATGGATCACGGACTCACAAACAAAATTCAAACAATGTCAAACCGAACAGAGTTCCTTTGTATCTACTAAAGTCGTTTAGTGTATCGTCTTTATGGGTCAGAGTCAATTATTCGAATAATTCATGGAGCAACGAATTTAAAAAAGGAAGCTATGTTTTTTTCAGACTGCAAATTGCTGTACTATATGACAATGACAAATTACTTCCAGTCGATTGGACACAAGGGGTGTAGGACAATTGCGCGAATCGGTCATTTAGTAACTGCTAATACATCTATTCTCCAAAAGAGTTACTGGATAATTGTGCGCAAACGCTTAACGAAATGTTTAATAGTATAGCTCCTTACTTTAAAAATAGTGAATTGGAACGTATATTGATTGAACGTGGTAAAAGACTATAGTGGTCGATTATAGATTTCGCAGAAACCAAGAAACCGTGTTAGGTGTTTTCCAACCAAGAATAGGCATTTTGCTTTAGTAGTATTGGACAAACCACAAATTGATGTGAATCTTTTCATAGCTATTTTAATGCTAATTTTTATATGTATCACCCGCACAGGCGTGCAGTCAGGATTCGTGTCTGAGGGGGCTCCTCTTTGGCCTACTGTAAGTTTTCAGGTGCTTTCTCTAGATTATAATGCTCGCTTAAGTGTTACAGATAATCACGTTAATGAGTTATATATGCATCGGCGGGTCGTGAATCTCTAGGAAACGTTCGCGTTATTTGTTTGATGTTGCTTCAGGTGCCATCCACCCAACATAACCTTTCCAAATAGACTTTCCAAATAGAAAGTAAAGATATGTTTGTGGTGAAGGAATGATTCAAATTAAAAGAATTGCTTTTTGGGAAAACAATTTAATTACAATCTAGATTTACATATAAACTATTTTCAATAAAAAAGTCAAAAATCAATCTTTTGATCAATGATGGTCCCACTTTAACTAACTAGAAATATCTTAGAAAGTATAGTCCCCACAAGAATTCAACCTGGAGTGAGGCACTTTTCTTCATTCTCCCAAAATTATATGCAACAAATTTGAAAAATAATCTTATTTTTTTTAACTTCAGAAAACTTATTACGAAAACGTTCTTCAATCAATTCCTGACCAACCACCTACAGGTTGACCAAAATTAATCTCCAATAATTTAGAGAATGCCCCCACACAATATAGCCTTCCTCTCGTAACCTTTTCTCTTATAGTCTTCAAATCAATTTTATTTTACAAGACTATGTGTACAATGAGACAGATAAAAACAACCACAAGTTAACCCTATCTTACAGTGGACGTATGTCACAAATTTGGGAAAATACAAAATCAATTCCGTCTTTTCAATAAGATTGAAAATCAAAACTATAATCTCACTAATATCTCCACATATTTCCAAATATATCCTTCACGTTAATACCTCAAAATTTTCTAATAATTTTGACAACAATATTACCAAATATTTTTTACAATAATACGCCAAAAAATATTCTTGGCACACAAAACCAGTTTATACAAAAAGGCATCTGTCACTTAAATTACCCATATTCATATAGGTGTTTAATCACAACGTCCAGTCTTTTGAAAACATAATCGTTTGGTTCCCGCAAATAAATTCATTATCAAACATAACAAAACGAAGCCTTGGTTAAGGAACACTCCGTATAAAAGTACTCTTACATAAATCGGACATTCGTACAATAAAAAAAAACATATAAAATCCTAACCCCCCAAACAATAAATTTTCTCAAATTTATAAAATATACCCTGAACAATAACTTATTACAAATCCCCTGAGATAGACACCCCTTATGAAACACGATATATCTCCATATACCATATAGATCAATAGAAATCTAGTCCTATATATCTCCTAAGTAAGTTTGGCCTTTTTATATCAATTCCAAAATTAGACCCAATACTATGCTAACTAACTTTAAAAGTAAAAGGAAAGTGCCGTGAAGCGTTATAGAAGTCCGCCATAAGTAGCCTCTGAACTCTAGTACAATATATAAACAAATTACAACTAAAGAATGATGTCCACTGAAGATTCACGTCACTAGTGATACAATATTTTCATCATCATGCTTAAGATAACATGTAATATTTAAAAGTTAAATGAAGTCTGTCGTGGGCGATACAGAAATCTGCGTTATGTAGTTTCAAACCTAAAGTGCATGAATTTAGCAGAAATAGTAAAGAATAAAGTGCACTGAAGGTGTACATCACCCGCGTTAATTAAAATAAAACAAAGGTTATGCATTTCAAATTTAATATAAAAGTATCGTACGTGTCTTTATTTGCGATAGCGATCATTCCAGCGTTCTTCAGCGTTCACAGGTTGTTCATCTGCCCTTGTTCCAATTCTGGCCACTGGAACAATCTGCTTTATTCTTTTCGTTCAGGAAATCACGCACTTGAACCGCTACGTGTAGCAACCGACGAACTCTGTTACTATTGTTTCATGACGTCGATCTTCAGTTGTTAATCGCGCTCTAGGAGATCAGATTCATCAAATCCTCCATAATTATATAGTTGGAGTGAGCGTGCTGATTTACTCATCAACCATTTCTAATCCTTCACAGATGAATTTGACTAGTTACATTTTCTTTAATTGGACACATTTTTTTATTGGATTGGTCTTACGAGTTCTAAAATGTCAACTGTTCAGTGGAACTTGATGTAGGCCAAAGACGCCGAGAAATCTCAAACATTCATCTATCGGATTTCTTTTCTCACGTAATCAGCGCTCCAAACCTTGAACCAATCAGTAAGCGACATCTGCGAAATTATACTATCATTGTTTCTTTTCCACGGTCGTAGGTTTTTGACAGCCTTGCCGCTCTACTTGATATGTCATTTACCTAAACCAGAATTGCCAAATATATATATACGCAAAATCATACGTGCCGCGGCCTTAAGGTCGAGAATCGCTATATTGTACCGATTGGTTATCACGCCATTGAGACTACATGTACAAAAATTATATTGATTTATATTTACTGCTCGTTCCATTGTTTCATATGACTTTCTTTTCTTCTGCACTGGACGTAATTACGTTAAGCGTTGCCAAAGTCATTATTTCGGTTTGCTTATTTTGCAATTAGCCAGGCGGTTAATGTATGTTATTTCTTTCTCTTTATATTCGCAATATAAGCTATACTGTTGAACATTTCAAGATAATTAGAAAAAAATGCGAATCGTAGAGTAATTTATAACTTATGACAGAACTGTTCAACAATCCTTTTCATTATTTAATTTCATTGAACATATTTTAGTTCATAGGTAAGTGCACTGTTATAAGATTTTATATGAGTATTTTTGCATACATATTTAATTAACTAAGAAATACTTAAAACACAACAGTCGTAAAACTAAAACGTTTTAATTGAGTGAAAATATTAATACAAAATGAAATGTAAATTATATAGCACATTTTAAACATTCATAGAATGGAATTGTATTTTCTTCGTCCTTTCTTTGAAAGACATTTTAAGACTTATAAATCTACTAAAATTTTGCGATTAGTGTTAAGATTGGCAAAGTCAGATAAGGCCAGGTTTATCCCATTCTAATTTCGTAAGTACGTTTTAATTATGCGGTCTATACCTTAACTACAACCTCTATGAAAAGTTTCTTAAACTTTAAACGTGGCAACGTCGCACTATATAACAGTTAACAGTATTATTTAACATAATCCGTAAAAGATTGACTTAATAATTTGCGGGTCTGGATTAAAAATAGTCTTGCGCGCAATTGGCCGGTGAGATTACTTTCACCTTTACATTTTTCTGACCATTACGTGTGATTAACCTATGTCCGATACAAGAACTTTTGACAAAATACCATTGAGAAATTTTTAATTATTCGTCCTATAACCCCAATCAAGTGATTTCCTTTTCTTAAGTCAACTAATGAAACTATTAGCCTTTCATAGTGCAATATATAGTAATGCCATACTGGTGAAGAAGTAAAACTCTGGTTTAGAATTTGATGGAATAGTTTCACGTAAAAGCTTGCAACACCTTGTGATAAATGTTTTTAATTAAAACGATGAACATCTTAAGATATAGTTTTAAAAATGATAAAGCTAACAAACAACACACAAACGAAAAAAAAAGAGTTTGTAACATTAATGACAAATCACAAATCGAAACTTAATTAGTAGAAATATTACCTTATTGGGCTTATCTGAACTGGAATCTACAAGGACGGTTTGACATAAATATTGTTTTCGATAGATGATGTTACGTGACAACAATCCCCATATTGCTTTTGACATCTGCCATCCAACATATGACGTTTGTGAAAATTTGAAGCAAAAAGTATAATTAGTTTGGTTTTTACAGCCATCGGAAACAAGCAACTTTTGTGTTTTATGAAAATTAGAAAAAGTCGTATATCGTTCAATGTCTAAGTTTCTGCACAAGAAAGGGATAAGCTATGCAGAAATAAAATTGAATGGGTGCTATTTACGAACTGGGTGCTATATAAAATTTTGGCAAGCTGAATTTGTTCGTGGTCGTACGAGCGTTTCTGATGATGACCACCCACGGCCCTCACATATCGCCACAACATCAGAAATCGTCAATAAAATCTGTGATATGATTATGGAAAACTGTCGAATCAAAAGCCGTGAGCTAGCAGAGGCAGAGGCGTTCACGCCATTATACAGAAATATTTGGATATGACAAATCTATCCGCGCGATGGGTGCCGAGTTCACCCGCTATCTACAAAACGTGACTCGAAGAATTTTTTCATAATGCCCCACTACTGATAAAACATGGGTCCATTACTATACGCCCGATACAAAGGAACGGTCAAAGCAGTGGACAAAAAGCTGCGAAGGCCTACTTAAGAAGGTAAAGACGACCAGATCGGTCGGTAAGATGATGGCGACTATTTTTTGGGATGAGAAAGGAATTATGTTTATTGATTACTTGGCAAAGGGTAAAACCATAACTGACAATGACTACGTAGCATTATTGGGCCATTTAGATGCCTAATTGAAGCAAAAGCGCCTTGTACTGGCTCGTGAAAAAGATCTCTTTCATCATGATAACGCACCCGCACACAGAGCGGCCGTCTTGCAGTCACAATTAAACGAATTAGGTTACGAATTGATCGGCTACCCAGCCTATTTACCAGATCTAGTCCTTTGTAACTTCTTCTTGTTCCCAGCCCTAAAAAGGTGTCCCTGAGGATGCCCTTTTCAAGAAACAATGAAGTAATGACCGAAACTTTCCACTATTTTGATGACCTCGAGCAAAATTACTGTTTGATAAACACTCAACTTTACTTAGGCTAGATTTCCGTCAAACCACCCTCGTACAATGTCATCTTGTCATGGAAAAAACTGTAAATATGTTTTGACTTTCTGTTTACAGTTCACTAATTTTTATGCGCATAGCAAAGTAAATAGCAGAAACCTAACATCAATGCACCAAATTTACTAGGAGCTGCTATTACAATGCAAAAATAACTTTACAACGTGTGGCACAGAGATACAGTCTTTGCTTTTTATTCTAATGAGAAATCCACATGCGAAGTTTGGAAAACAAATAAAAACTATGCGCGTATTCAGAAGCCAGACTGTAACAATACGTTAACGGAAATGGCATGAAAGCAGGATTTCTGCAAATAAATTCTTCAAATTCAATTTACTACAGACTAGGAGTAAATATTTTATAACAACTTTTAATCAATGGACCATATAATCGTTTGGCTGCGTCGAAAAATCATTTATTTGATGTTCGAGTTTAAAAACCATATGGCTTACTTTGGGAATAATTTAGCCTTAGCCTTGAAATAACTTGAATTTTATAAACGGAATCTAAGCAGTTAATTTTTCGAAAACAGTTTTAAACGACAAATAATTATTTCAAACTTTTGGAAACACTTTATATATTTCAATAGTCGTAGATGTTCTTTTTTAAACGATAACATCAAGGTCTAATTTAAATAAATTTTTATCTTTCATATACCATATAGGTATGTAATACCTATACGTATATGACAGATATTGGATTCAGAATTTTTTCTATTTCACTTTAGTACGTCTCTTGTATTGAAATTAGTGCAATCCGTTAATACGCAATTCAAATGGAACAATTTTTCAACTTTAAGGAACAATTTTTCATATAAAGTTTTTCCTAAAAAAATTTTGTCTTCCCCAAAAAAATATAAGAAGGGTCTACCTTATATTTCAACTTCAAATGATTTCCCAAAATTGTTCCACAACAATAATATAAAATGGAGACAAGCAAAACAGAACATGGCTCGTATAGTCCAATTCTTCGAACAATATATTTAGTTGTTTTCATTTGACGATCATTTTTTAACAGATAAAAGTTTTTCCGATTGCCTGTAGTTAAGTGTACGATTAAAATCTGATGAACGATGGGATCACCATACAAATTAAATGCATGTGTTCTCGGAAACAAATATTATGCAGTTAAAAACGAACAATACAATACTGAACAAACTCAGTAAAAGCTAATAAATATTAAAACAGGTTGTTCAAGCTTGAACAGCAGAAAATATGTAGATATTTAGACTCCCAACTATTTGGTAATACAACACTCAAAGTCAATTAGTGGACTATCTAGAAGAGAATCTGGGCTACAGTCATTATGCTCTCGGATATTCCATGACGCCTGTTGAAGGAATTAACATTCCAAAAATATAATTGTGAAGATTAAATGTAATTCCATGTACATGGAGGTATTCGTTGTAAAAGGAGATATATTGAGGACGAGACCCTCATACTTCAAGATACTTCCGCTTAAACCTGGCATTAAATACATCAAATAATATGTAAAAAGAATTGCGATATCTTAGGCATCTCTAGAGGATACGGCCTACGGTCCCTATACGCCCGGCTATTTCGTAATACAAGCTCAACGTCTATTAGTGGACTATATAGAAGAGAATCTGGCCAAAGCTCCTTATGCTATCGTTTATTTCATGACACCTGTTGGTGGAATGAATATTCTAAAAATGTAATTGTGAAGACTAAATGTAATTCGATGTACTTGTGGGTATTCGATGTAAAAGGCTGTATTTTGAGGATGAGAACCTCATACTTCAAGATACGTCCGCTTAAACCTGGCATTAAATATATCAAATAATATGCAAAAATAATTGCGATATTATTGGTATCTCTAGAGGATATGGGCTACGGTCCCTATACTCCCGGCTGTTTCGTAATACAACACTCAAAGTCTATTAGTGGACTATCTTGAAGAGAATCCGGGCAATGATCCTTATGCTCTCGTTTATTCCATGACACCTGTTGGTGGAGTTAACTTTCCAAGAATATAATTGTGAAGGTTCAATGTAATTCGATGTACTTGGTCATGTACATCGAATTACCTTTGAATAAAGAAAACCAATTACAGTATAACAGGATCAAGTAGTAAGGAATTAGATGAAATCTGTATTTTTTATATTTCGAGTATTTCATTAAGAAACTTATTTAATTAAATATACTAATTTTAGATAAAATGAAAACAATATTATTTATGCATATTTAAGCAGGTGAACGATTTTTGTTATCTAATCAAAACACCATAATAGTGGTACAATACTACGAGACGTGCATTGTCAATGTGAAGTATTGTAATATTTTTTAAATATGTTTTCCATATGTAAGCCATTATATATAGCTCATTTGTGTGGATTATAAGGTAAGCAAACTAAGCAAACCGTACACACTAATTCACATATCAACTTACTTAACTAAAATGACGTATATAGTAATACCCTTAGATGTAGTATAAAATGAGACTGATTAGATGTAAGAAACCGAGATTATCAAGTTAGTATTAGAACAGTGTGTTTTACTCAAACCACGTCGATCTGATAATACTCCACAATAATCAGATAATTTTCTAATTACGAGCCAACAAATGTCAATTCTAGTTCTAGTTACAAAAGAGTAATATACAATTACCATTTTGTTCACAGATAATAAAATTTATAAAAATTAAAGTTTAAAACATTTCAGTATGTAATTTTTCGAAATACTTTTCATATGGGTGAAGGCTTCATTATTTTGCACGTTCCTGGTTTGATTCCCCGGGATGAGGACGTATTTTATCAAGAGTATTTTAACAAAATGTTTAATTTCATTACTATTAATTTTAAAGATCTTTGTTATTAGTTAAACACAGAAAATTATGACTAGTTTTAAAAACCATTATTTCAACAGTTTACATATTTTGATTCAATATAAATATTTGGTCTGTAAATTATACGACATTAATGGAGTTTATCTTACAAATAATCAATTATAAACAAATATACCAATATTTAAAACAATATACGTGCAAATGTCAACTAATTATTTAAATCAATATAATCGACAAAATGTCTGAAACGTGACTTAAATTATTAACGATGTAAACTAATTAATTATTCTATGACGCGAATTCCAGGATTAGACGAAAGTTTATTACCGGATGAGATTATCAAGTGTGCATTTTATCCAAGTCTCCTATTTCTCGTCGTCCCATTTTCTCTATATAGTTATTAGAAATATGATTAAAATGTTTGTTCACAAATTATTAGATGAATGACGTCAAATAAAAATCTGCATTTAATGTGAGTTGTTTATTCATGAGATACTAAATTGATTACAGGACTAAATAGTACGAAAGTGTGTCAAGCATTATCTTTTCAGAAGTATCAATGCAAGAATTTGAAATGTCAGTCAATAAATTAAGTATAAAATAAACAATCGTACTATCCTCATTTTTTTCCAACTCTGTGGTAAGAAATGGTATATCTGAAATTGTACTATAGTTGACATGCTATATTTCCGTGCCAATGCTTCTTGACCATGCAAATCGCTGTGTTTAGTCTCAAGGAGACTATTTTGAACATAAGAATTAAGTTTTGCTGAAGATGTAAGTCTTTCTTTATATTTGGAATAAGTCCGTCTTACTTTGGAACGCATATTGTATATTAAAAGTAAATTCGTCGTTGTAGATTTGGTACGAAGTACTAATAATAGCGATTACGTGATATGAAATATATTCTTACTTTCTTGTATCTTTGCCTCCTGTATTCTTGTTGTACTTCACAAATATGTAATCTGCCATTTTTAATATTATTTCATACAAAATTAAGTAAACTCATACTATATCCTATCTTTAAATGAAGACACTTTAGTACGCTCCAGAAGTTCATTCGTTCCAGAACGCAAATTGCTACTTTCTTTAATAAAAGTATCCTATTTTCTTCATTCCGACATTGTTTTCACATAAATTGCTTCTGAAATATTTATTTTTAAATTTCTGTAAGGCAGCGGATAGGAATCAGATACCTAGAGCTTATAATGTTGATCTGTCTAAGGCATTTGATTGTTCATTCATTAATTTTGCTTACGCTAGCTAATATATTATAACAGTAAAATATATAGCAATAAACAGCGCTAGTGTGAACCATAACCTGGTTCTAATCAGATTAATCTCATTACAGACTCATATCTCATATAAATTACAAAGCACATGATTGACGACAAATACAAAAAACTAGGAGTACAGAACGGTGTTCTTAGATTTCATTCTCGGAACAAGGTCGCAATTACCTCATAAAATTAATGTAATTAGATAACACAATAAATTGAAGAGCACATAATTGCTAATCTAGTCCTACTTATTGTTTTATGCTATGCTCAGCAAGTGCGCTTCATATACAAATTTTCTTCCCATTATTAACTGAAGTTACAAACCTATCTTCATCATTTTTTTCTGATTGCAGTCATGATACTTATCACAACAAATTTGTGGTTAGACAGTTGGGGATAAGGTCTCATTATTTACATGTTGGGCAATCAATTAAATTATTATATCACTAGCTCAAATATTTATTTATTTTATTTATAACTTTGTTTACTTCTATAACTAGTTAATAAGGAAATACATTTGGATAAATTAATACTACATTCACACATCCTTATATACAGATGATTGTACACTCTCACACATCCATACATCAAACTATTGAGCTACTTACGCTAAACTGCTCTTGGATAAAGAAGTATTTGCAGCCTGTGTCATTTGCCTCAACTTATCAATGGATTTGATTTTCTCAAATACTTTGCTTGATAAACTTCTAGGCTGTATTCAATTTTACTCTTTTTGTGGTTGCTTGTGTTTGATTGGGGAATATATAGGTCATATTTCCTGATGCTGATGCCTGGTCATTTGATGCTGATGTATTTTATTGTGGTGTGTTACGTTGTTCGCAATTCTGCTTTTAATGTTTCCTCTTCTTATTCCCCCTATTGTAACAATAGGGTCTGATATATGTGTCTTCCCATATTGCTTTTGTGCTTCTTTGATTGCTTGATTTGTACTCTTTTCAATTTTTTTTATCTTTTGTTTCTCCATGCTACTATTTGGCAGTTGATGTGGCTATATGCGTACGTGTTTGATATTGCTACCTGAAGTCTTCTTAATATTCCTGTGAACGTTGAAATTTTGTTTCGTCAACATCTAATTGTCCATTTCAGTCTGTTGTCAATTGCTAGTCTCAGATTTTTATATTTTCATTGTTCATCTGTTTTTTCTATTTCTACTTTGATGTCAGTTTTATGTTGGTGGTTTATTTTTTGTTTTATAACCATGAATTTTATTTTGTAGATTGTTAGGAGATTTTGTCTTCGTCAGTTAGATGTAGTTTATAGGTCCTTACTTATTTTATCCTCCGATTCACTTTCGTTCTGCACTGTCCATAGTATGCTT
>WYDF02274037.1:0-17764 GCA_009867245.2 Adranes taylori | reverse complement strand
ATTCGCTTTACAGCCAAGGGAACCTGCAATACCTTGGCCATAGCATGGTGAACTGATGAGGGAGTTTGGTTTACTGGGATGAGCTGATTTACTGGTGGTCTTGTATTTTTAAGTCCTTGCTTGGCTGAGCAAGTCGGTGTTAGTTGACCTGAAATAGAGGTTGTTGTTGAGGAAAAGAGATTGTTTTTGTTTTTTTGTTTATGTTTAATTTTTGTTTTTTTTATATTTTTATTTTTATTATTTTTTAATTTTTTTTGTTTTTTTGTTTTTTATAATATAGACGTAGGGATCATCTTAGGGATAGTGGGATTAATTCAAGGATATCTTGGTGGTCCTCAGGAGGTTCCTGCATGGTTTGGATTATTCTAGCTGGAGGATGTGGGAAGGGTCTGCGAGGCAGTTTGCTGCGGTGTTGTTTGGCTTTCCAATCAGGACGAAGATTTTGGTAGGCTATTTGGTTGTTTTCTGCATCACGTCGAGTCGGATATTTAGACTGTAGGAATTTTAGACGATCTGTGATAGGCTAAGCAGAGCAGTGTTCATATAGTAGGGCTTCATATAGTAGGACTCGGAAATTGGAAGTGTAACCTGTGAATTTTACGAAATATTCTTCGTTCACAGGTAGTAAGTTGGTATGCTTGCACGTTAGGAAGAGTAGAATATAGAACAGCTCTATAGTCTATCAGTGGCCTAATAGGGGTTTTGTAAGTGTGATGTAGAGTTTTTGTATGACAGCGTCTAAAACGTCCTATGAGTGTGGAGATCAGGTTCACGCGTTTGAGTATCCTGGAAAGGGTGTAGTTTAGGTCGGAATTCCAGTTAAATGTTCTATTAAACCAAACACCTAGATAACATTTCGTTTTTTAACGAAATGGGTTCATTCCAGAATGGAAGTTTGATGTGGACGCGGTTTTAATGTTTCTTTTTGACATGGTTGGGATGTTGAATGAAGATGGCTTGAGTTTTGCTCGGATTGGGGGTGATGCGCCATTTATGCGCCCATTTTGAAAAGTTGTCGAAAGATAACTGTAGAAGACGGTTTGCAGTTTCCGCTTTTAGTGAGCATGCCTAATAAGCTATGTCATCAGCATACAAAGCACTATGGGTATCTGGAGTGGTTGGGCGTTGGAGATCATAGCAGTAGGTGATGTACAAAAGAGGGCCAAGGACAGACCCTTGTGGTACGCCAGTTTGAAGTTGTATGGATCTGGGGAGATGGTACAGTCGGAAATATATGACTGGACCATTCTCAGTGTACTAGAATGAAGGATATGAAGTTCATTGTGTTTCCGAAGTAGTCCAGCATGCCAGACCGAGTCAAATGCATGGGAGATATCTAGAAACACTGCCAAAGCGCAATGGCCATTGTTGGGTGCGCAATGGCCATTGCTGGGATGCTGTGTATTTTCTGTTTGAAATTTTAGAAGAGAGTCCATAGTAGAGCGTGATGCTCTAAACCCAATGTGGTTCTCTGGGAGAACTTTGTTCATCTCTAGACAGTTTCATAGGCCAGATGTGAATATTCCTTCAAAAGTTTTTCCTAAGACGTTAAGGAGTGTGATAGGTCGATGTGATGAATCATGTCTAGGGTCTTTGCGAGATTTAGGTTTCCAATCTATTGGGAAGTGCCCCAATAACAGACATTTGTTGAATATCTCGGTTAGGAGATACATGGTCTCAACAGGAATGTGCCTGAGGATACGACGTGTTAAAGCGTCTGAACCAGGAGCGGTGTTTTTGCCTTTATTTAGAGTTTCGGATATATCATCTTGGGTGATAGGATATAGAATAGAATGTCGTCCTGTTCAGGAAAATCTATGAGTGGTGTGTGGCGAGTGGGCAAATCGTTTACCAGAATGTTTGTTTCGTCAAGAAAATTGGGCTCGAAAAGTACGTTGTTAGGTACTTTATAAATGTTTTCCAGAAAGTCAGCTGAAAAAAGCTGAGCTTTCCCAGTGGCGTTGTTTAGAATTTCTCCCTGATTATTTGTCAGTTGGGATTTTGGAACAGTCTTTTGACCAGTAAGTTGTTGGAATTTTTGCCAGAAAAACCAGAAAAACTTATTGCGTGTTGCTTCTTATATAGGATCTGGTTATTCTTCTTGGGCTGACGTTATCTGTGATTGGTTGTGTGACTATTGCTGTTGGTCGTGGATTAGTTGCTTCTGTTTCCGGTTTCTTATTATTAGGATTATTATGTCGTTTTGTTTCGTGATATGGTTCTAATGCAAGTTTCCAGGCGCTTGATAAATGTTTGTTGTCATTTCTATTATTCATTGTGTATGGTCGTTTTTCAATTTCTATTGGTTCTCTGGTGATTCTTTTTCTATAGATCTCCGTGGCTAGTGGAAGTGTTGAGGAAGTGTTGAGGTTTTTGTTGATGTTGTTTTTGTGTTCTGATATTCTGGTTGATATTTTCCTGTTTGTTTCGCCAATGTATACCATGTCGCATTCGCTGCAAGGAACGTTGTATACTCCTTGATTTTCTAGGATAATTTTGTCCTTGGGTTTAGATATTATGTCGCAGATTTTTTGATGATTGTTGAATACTGTTTTAATCTGGGTTTTCTTTAAAATGGATGATATTCTATCGGTTGTTCCTTGAAGCATTGCTATGTGAACTAGTTCAGTGGATTCTGATTCTGGTCTGTGTCGGAAGTTTGGTCCGTGTCGTACTTCAGGTGTAGATTTCTATTTATTTGTCATTCTGTTGACATCCGCCAACAGACACGCCACCTGTAGCTACCTAAGCTACCGTAGCACATTCGATAATCTATTATTACAATCACTGCGGGGAGGCGACATGCTGCGATCGGCAAATGAAGGTTTAATAGATAACGAAATCCTACCTACGGCAGAGTATTAAACGCATTCTAACAATACAGTCTACATTATAAGAAGAAAGAAGGCAACGACTTATAAGCTTATTTATAGGCCTTCACAAAGAGCACTTCTAAATACTATCACTAACGAGGAGTCATATAAGGATCAATTCATATTTGTTTTATTTTTTTTTTTTACTTCAGCGGTTGATCTAGTATCCGCCTTAAGAAAAAGAAGAAAGAAGGCATCTAAAAGGTAGCTGCCACTACGGTGGTCGTAGGGACTTTTCACTTATGCGGTTCGTTTGAGAGTACTCAGCCTAAACTGTTTTTTTCCTCCAGCCTTAGTCTGATACACCCATTATCAACAATCAATTTTGTCGGGGGGGCACCGAGAATACCCACTGACCCTAGGCGTGCGCGCCTGGGGTGGCACAAACCAAAAGTCCGCCAGACCGACTCGCTACAAAAAGTATTGCACTCAAGAGCCCAACTACAAGAACTAAAAGCGCCCCCAGTCCCTTCCAGAAAATCCATTTCGTCGGCTGGCACAGCGCCAGCGGACAACATGCGTTAAACACGCTACACAACCGAAACCCCAAAAAAATCCACCAACAATCCGAACACCAAAGAAAACCAAATCCTACCCCCACGTCAGACTCCAACTCCCGATCGCCCACCATCATCCAGCAGCACCAATTCCACAGTAAGGGAGTTCTCTCCCCAACCAACTCAAACCAAAGCACCCCAATAATTCGAGTGAGTATGTGATCAGGAATCTCCCTGACACACACTCAACGCAGAAAGCCGTCTTCCAATTGGTCCAGATCCTTCGGGAAGTGGCCAAACAACTAACCGAACTGCGTTTCTGACGACGCAGATTCCTATCCAGGCCACGCTTCAAATAACGCCCCAACAACTCACGGGTCAACGCGAGTTGACGTTCCAACCTCGCTTCAGGAACGTCAAAAAAATCCATCCGAAACGGCATCATCGAATTTGGCTCCCGGGACCTCAAAATCTTTCGAGTAGTTTCGAGAACCACTAACAAAGCCCTTAATATGATGCGCGTGATCACCACTGACTGCGACAGGTGTTCCTTCCACTTACATTCACCTGTTCGGTCGCTTTTTCCCCGTGGAGCCATCAAACAATCCCCAATCAAGCCCCAAGTGCATGCACCAAGTGCTTTGCCATCGCCCACTCAGTCAATGAGTGCCAGAACGACCTGAGCTGCGCAAAATGCGGCCAACGCCATCGTGCTCGTGACTGTGAGCTCAGTCATCCGAAGTACTGTCAAATTTACATTTCTTTGATTTCCAAATTTTTGTGGTTGTTTTTTATAATTGTCATTGTTTCTTCTATTGACTTATTTAATTAGATTATTATTATTATCTTATTATATTGCCACTGTTGATTAGATGATTTGCGAAGGGCGAGTGATATATGTGTGGTCTTCTAAGTGCGTATTGATATTCTCTGTAACGTGTTCTGAAATTTCTGTCGATTTTTCGTATGCATATTTTGTCACATCAATCGCATACCAATTTAAATATTCCACTTGGTTTGTGTTTATCATTGTTGTTCATTTTGTGATGTAGCCGGTTTATCAGGTTGTGATTGGTTCTGTATGCGATAGTTAAGTTGTATGGTTTAAGAAGTTTCGTTATTTTGTATGTAACAATATGTGTATGTTGAATACCTGTTTTCGTTTGTTTTATTTTGTTTTGTATTTTACATATCACAATTAATTCTTAATATATATTTATATACTTTATAACCAGTCAAGCCATGGTAATAATTATATTTTGACGGCAATAACTATTTTCTCTCTTCCTTTTAATTTGAACACCTTATTCAGCTGACCCAATAATATAATAATATCAAATTGTTATAACATAAAAAACATAAGACTGCTGACTGTCGATTCTACTTATTGCTACTACAAAGTTAATTATATTTTCAGTATATCTACGGTCTTTTTATTCATGTGATCTAAATCTGTAATATATACTTCAACAAAACAATATAACATATAGTTCATAAACATATCTATAAAAAATATCACCTATGGATTTAAAAAAAATAGTGCTTAAAATATACACCATTTATACTTATTATGTGATTACTCTCTCCAGGATTATTTAAAAAAATAGTGTTAACTGTATACAGTAACTATATGCGTGATTCGATTCTCCATATTCTACTTATTCTGGCATTTTATCTATCCCTACCGCAACTAAATTACATTCGCATCTTTACTAATTTCCACATTTGGAGACTGACTCCGTTTTCCTAACTGATCTGGCATGTCTTATGCTAAACTAAAATTTTCCTGTACCCGTCTGTCCATCGTAACCTCAGGTTCTATCATCCGCGTATACTTTCTGTGGTTTTCATATAATTCTCTGCCTAAATTTCCTCCTGAAATGTTGCTTACCTCTTGTGAACCGATTAATTCATTTGAATCCACATGTCGGCTATTTATCTGTTTTGCTATACGTTTAGTATTTCTTCGACGTTGCCCATTGGGTTCATATTCTCTACTAAAGATCTGTTTAAAATACCATACACTCCTATAACACGGGTTTTCGTTAAATCTTTCATAATTCACATAAAATTTCCCTTTGAAACAATACCCTAGTTGTACGTAGTTTACTATGCTTTCTAACGAATTGTTCATTTCTAAAGAATGATTTTTCTTAAAATAAGTCCTATTTATTCCTGAAATCCCCATTCGTACTGAACTGTTTTTAGGATGCACATACTATGCTTCTCTGACATTATAACCTGCCCTTTTATTTTTATTAAGGGGGCTACTACATATCCTAACCTGATTTGTTAAATTTACTAGCTTTATTATCATAACTAGCTTGTACATTAAAACATTCCGTTTCACTGATACTAAACTATACTTTATATTAGTTCTAGCCCTAGGTTGCCATTTATTCCCTAGAGAGTGTGATTGGGTCCTATCTGTCCCGTTGGTGGGCAAACTTGAGCTACTCTGCTCCGTAAATTCTTTTGTCGTTTATCCATTAAATAATCTAATTTAAAAATAATTTTCCTTAGGCCTGACACGTTAGTATCATCCTGAAATAATAAATCAAAATTCTCGCCAAATTGAGGCAATATTCCCATCTCTAAAACTTCTAAAATACTTTCTACAGGGATTACTGAATCCAATCTGTATCCTACATTTAAAATACGATTGAAAAATTCTACTATACTCTGTCTGATCCGCTGGATTTTCATAAAACCCTTTAAAAATTGTTTACATTATCCTGTTCAAGTTTAAAGTACTTATTATTTAATTTTTTATCATTTGACTTTAAATTATCCTTACAGTTTTCGTCCTTTAGAATCTTCTGATTATAGTGCCGTGCTATTCCTTTACTAAACTGTTTATCCCTTAACTTTTAAAACGTAGATTGACGTCTGTAAAGTTTTCTATATGTGTTTAAACTTAGTTTACTGTGTTGTATTTGAACGAGTGTTCCTTTGTCGATTGCGACCCCTATTTTAAAACTTGAATTATCTCCAACATTTTGTAGTATATACAAAGTAAGTCGTTATATTCTAAATTTTCATAATTTTTTACAACTATTTCTCCTAAACCATCTATTATCTAATCTGATAAAATACTCATAATGGAAACCATATTGATATTAAAACCTTGTTAATACAGCTTAACAACGACAACAACTAAAATGCCTAGTGAATATGATCTCTGTTAAAATGTATGTCTTCTAGCTCTATGCTCGAGTGCTAGTTCTCAGTAATTATTTATAACTCAAAATATGTCAAAATTCAAAAAACCGTCAATAAACCGTTTCTCTCATAAAAAACATTGATAATAAAATAGACAGTATTAAATAATTTCTGAAATTTATATTCCTGCAAAGAAGAACAACAATTATTTATTCACACCTTTATAACTTACTACCATCATAACTTTGCAATTATGAATAGAGTGGTTTTAACTATTACTACGCGATGATTCTTTTTTATTCTTTCACGCTAAATTATCTTATGAAAATTTTTCTCTAACGGTTCCCCGCATAAGTCTTTTATACTGTTCCACTTCTACTGAGTGATTGGTACTTTTTGCTAACCTACCACTTAATAAAGTATGGTACGCTGTCTACCCGTGTGAGGCGCCGTACCGATTTCATCTAGCCTCGTGGACTTTCACCGTTTGTAGCGACTGGTTTCGCGCTCACGTATCGCTGGCACGCCTGCTCCTACATTGCGGTGGACTAATTACCGATATTGATTGTTTTCTGCGCTACACAATTTTGCTAACGCTGCTACCTCGAAACGAACTAACTCCCTTATTAATATTTTACGTTGTTACTAATATTGTGTCACCGCTATTTGTATACTTTTACATCATAGGAAGTTGCTTAAATTTATAAATAACATTTCAACTAGCACTGCATGCGAATATCTTGTATCAATATTTTCATTTTCTTATTTACATTTTTTTATTACAAAATTAATAAAGGGAGTGCGAAATGACCTGATAGGATTCCAAGTGAAGTTTGTGGTTGTACGAATTGAAAAGGAACTGATGCAATAGTAAAAGGATTTAATGAAATTTGGAATGGTAGGCAGAGTATACCAAAAGGATGGAAGGATGGGGAAATAATCCTGATGTATACGAGCGGGATAGAGCGAATGTGGAGAATCATAGAGGGATTGCAATTATAAATGCAGTATATTGGTTGTTTGGAAGGATTATAAATATTTGACTTGGTACAACGTGTTGTCAAAAGCGCAAAGTGTATTTATAAGAGGCAAAACGGATAATATGGTGATGTTAAATAACATAGTGAATCAAGAGTTGTGTTCTAGAAAGAATTTTTTTTTGATGTTTGTAGATCTAAAAGCTGCATTTGATAACATAGTGTGAGAAAAATTATGGATGAAGATGAGAGAAGTAGGAATGTCAGAAAGAATAATTCAGATTGTAAGAGGAATTTATGGAGGGACAAATGTAAGAGCAAGAGTAGGAAAATGTGTGTCGGAATGGTTTGAAGTAAGGAAAGAAGTAAGACAGGAATATCCGGTGAGTGAAAGCTTGTTTCATATTTATTTCGCAGATTTTGAAAAGGTGTTGTAAAACAGGCAGTACGGAAGGGTAATGCGTGGAAAAGAGAAGGTGTGGTCTATAGGACTTGCGGATCATTTTGTATGTATGGCGAAAACTAGAGAAGAAATGATTGATATCGTGAATAAGTATATGGAGAAAAGAAGGTTACAACTAAATGTAAAGAAACGTAAGTGATGGTGTGTAAGAAAAGAGGCAGCAAAATGACAATTTTGAGTTAGGAGAGAAGGTGACTCAAAATGTGAAATGTATAAGTATTTACATTTTACCTTAAATGATAACGGGAGATCAGGGACAATATAACGGGACAACGAACATGTTTGGTTGGCAGCAAAAAAAGCAAAAGAAGCAACGGAGAGACTAACATATGTATGGGAAACGAAATATGGGGATATCCTGAGAATGAGTATTACAATAATGGAAGTATGTGCACAAAACATTATGTTATATGCACCGGAAATATGGGGGCTAAATATTAAGAAGAATAATTGTGGTGGAAAAATCAACACTGAGTGAGATAGTTTTGCAAGCATGTAGAAGTAGAAGTATAAATGTTGGAATAAAGGAATGAAGAAATTATTAAGGCATGAGAGAAAATTTATGGTGGGTGTGAATGTGAGATTAGTAAAATTGGTGTATTTGAATAGTATGGAGGAGGAAAGAGTAGATGTAGAATTGAATTTGTAGAAGGGAGAAAAAGTTTATGAAAGAATAGGATGGTTGATGGAAAGATGATGTGTGATGTGGAAGAAGCTGTAAATGAAGTGGAAATGAGAATCAATGATATTGAGATGCAAGAAAGATGGAAAAAAATAAAGGTATGGAAATTATAATAGGAAATATTTCAGTATAACGAAATACGGCATAGTATATAACATCAGATGTAGACATGAAAAAAAAAGAATGATTGCTCGTTTTAGATTTGGAAGTGGTGAAAGGGGAGACAGATACTGGATGCAAGAGATTGAGAGGAAATGTAGGATGTGTGGAGAAGATGAGGAAAGGTGACGGGAAGAAAGTGGAGTGAGGAAGAAAGATGTTTAGCAGGGAATATAAGGATATGTTTGGGATAAGGAATGAAATGAATAGTGATAAAGAAAATATTGAGGAGAAAATGAAGTGGGAAGGAAGTAAGGGTAATAAATATAGTAAAGGGCAAGATTCCTTAACTCTTCTTGGATAACGGAAAATAGGAGGGTTTGAGGTAAATGGATAAAGATTTTATTTCGTATTTTTGTAATGAATTAAAAGGATATGTATATAAATTTGAGATGTATAAGAATGTGATTCATGATTTTTTGAAATAACAGCTCTTTAGTTGAAATGAATTGTAAGTATTTATTCATTTCAACTTTATTTTTGTGCATTATTTTAACAATTATTATGCCAATAAAACTTTGATATATATAGTATTATTATGGACAAGGATAATAGTGTTAGTGATGATAGTGATAATGAAAATGAAGATTTTTGGTTCTAGAGACAATGTAACGATTTTCAGTCGCAAGATTATATTTCTATCTTTCATATAATATATACGTACTAAGTACGTAATTGGTGTACGAAAGATATATGAGTCATGTTTGAGGTATTTTTCTACTTCACCATAGTACGTGTTTTTTATTTTAAGCACTGCAAACTGTTCATAGCTAATTTGAAGAGGGATCGTATGGAACAATTTACAAGAAAACAAACTGAATTCCTTTTCTTGCTCAAAAATTTAAGATTTGAATGAAATTTAGTTCACAGGTGCACACTGTTGTTCCGCAAAACTTTTCATCTTTTTCTTATAAATCCAATATGGTGGAAATGCGCTTTTGTCACAGATAAAGTCAGTCTCGATCTATGTAGTCGAGATCTATCGAGTTTTCAATCTAGGAGATTGAAATTTTATACACATATTATGGTTGGAATACATAGTAGCTTGTATTATGCGTCGAATAAAAAATACTGATGTTTCTGCGTTGTACAATACAAGACGTTGCCATGTTCAAAGCTTAAAAATACTTTTTAACATAATGGCGCAGGCAATTTGTTCTCACTTTTGTTTAGTTGAATGATAGAAAGTTTGTACATTCGATAAATATAAATAATGTAAATAACTTAGGATGTATGGACCTTGTGAGGGATTGTTATCAGTTGCGCACGTGGTAGGCTAGTTGCAAAAAGGCATAGGGTGCTATCACTTAGAATTTCATTCAAACATCTATTCACGAAATAAAAGTTAATCTAAAAACATTCAAAACATCTTTACATTTACATGTTGATAAGAACTAGAATATCATTACAGGAATCAAAGATCAGTATCATTTAACCGACGGAATTAATTGTTGCCGGAATTAATTGTAGTTTGGCGTACAAATTATCGGAAGAAATGACAGTGGTAGATGCTGGGCTGACGTAAAAAAGTCGGAGGCTGGCGTATGAGGGTGAATTAAGAATATGTTGTGCGAAAGTGACCGACAGAAGCATGAAATTTATATTGATTGTTGCCCGATCACCAGTGAGTAGAAACTTACTGTGTACAATTGTGCAAGTGAAATGAATTAGATAAATGTAATTTACCGAAAGGAAAGGAAAAGTGGTATGGATAATCCATTTAATTTCACTGGGAATCTAGTGAACCGTAGGAACATTTAAAAGGTCCCATACGCTCCACACGAATAATTTTTTTAGCTAACTAGGCAGAATGCACGTCGCGCTATTTTCTGAACAATACTTAATTCAGGTTAAATCATAAATTAATTCTAAATAAAACAATGAATAAATCAAAACGTTAAATAAATTTGCCAGGGGCAATATAGTAGTCAGCATTTGATGACTATAAATTAATTAAATATTTTAAGTTTGAATTTTATAATAAAGTAGACTAAATTAAATCGGAAATTAATTAATTCATTAATTAAAATAAACCAATAAGTTAACTGGTCATCGTTAAACTAATTTTGTGCGAAACCACAACAGAAATGTAAGTAAGCTTTTATTAGTAATTATGTGAGAAAGGAAACTGATAATTTATAAACGCCATTTTGACTGAGTCACTATAACGCAATATTAAGTACGATTAAAATTTTTATTTTTTTATTTGATTGACGTTGCTCATTTGCATGAACAAATAGTCTATTTAATCGCATGTATGAATTTATGAAAACCGTACCAGTACATTATTTAACTTTAAAGCTTTCTTTTATTTTATGAGCCATATCTGGTGAAGCTAGTTGTTGATAGGAATACGGAGAACTCATTAAATTTATATTGGTCTAATTAGATCAACAGAGTTCTCGTTTTATTCATTTAGTAAGGATGAACAGGGGATTATAATTTTGAATGTTCCCACCCAATAAACTATAACTTTAATCTGAAGAAAATAAGCTAAATCAATCATTAAAACAAAGTGCATTCGTCTAAAATCCGATCTTAGCACCTCATATGTGAGAATGGGGTCAGCGACGCATACGACATACGAATGATCACACTTTGAACGTTGGGGAGTAACCTCCCTCCCCAAAATAAAACGCGACAATATTTCAGAAACTATAAAAGTTAGGACATTCGAATAAACTTTGTTTTATAGAATACTTATAGCTTCTTCGATTTTATTTAAAACATTCTTTTCTAAAATTACAATTTCATTTATACATAGGGTGTTTTTTTTTTGGAAAATCTTTCATTTTCTCTAAAACTTTTGCTGTAATTTTTTAACTCCCTGTATTGAAAGATCGTTTAACATTTAAGTTATTAACAGAGTTTAAAAAATCGCAGACGTAATTTTCGGAGTAATTTGACCTTAAAAAAATTTAAGGCCCTAAATATGTTGATTCCTATGAAAGTTGGAAAAAAGAAACTTGGGGAACTTTTGCAAGAAAGTTCCGTATATTGCACAATATTGGTACGTCAATTGTGCCAATATGAACAACTGCATATACTAAACTGATTTGGAACAATCACAAATGTTTCAAACTACTTTTTGGGTGTATTTTGATACTTTTTAAGTACAAACTACTTTTTAGGTTTCTATCAAAATAATTTCATACATTTGGATAGCCTTTTTACTAAGGTAAAATAGAGATTCCCTAAACATGAATCCTATATGTACTTATTACATATGTATATGGTATATGAAGATAAAATGCAAAATTTTACTGAGCTGCATCCCTAATATTCCTTAATTGAACTTCATTAGACAACGGTTTTCCGAATCGCCGATTATCCGAGCACTCAATTTTTTATTATGTATGTAATTTTTACGTTAATCCTCGGTATTGTTTGAGTTTCGTTATTCATTTTTAGCCTAAAAATATTACTATATTGAAAGTATTATATTATATAAGACTATATTATAAATAAAAATAATACTCGCCAATGACGTAAGCTACTTAACACATGTATAATTTTTCAAGTGTTCGATTATCTATTTTTCGATTATTTATTATTTACTATTGCCGGTCCAAATTAGTTCGGATAATCGGCGTCCTACTGTAAATGGTTTTATAATGAATAAAACCATTTATTTATAATGAACGAAACCATTTTTTTTAGTAATTATGATCTTTATTTCTAATAAGAAAAACTGGAGAGAATGTGTTTAGTCAAAATTGAAAATCATTAAATATAGAAGCAGATTAAAAAAACTAACTAATTCTAAAAAGTAATATATGTCATGCAATACCAGCATCAGGTTTTGGGCCAAATGAATTGCTTACTACAATTCGTACAAATTATTTCTCTAGATTTTACGTATTTCGGCTTCCAAAGTGTTTTCTTTCATTTTCAATAACATTGAAAGAAAACTCATGAGTAATACATTTAGAAACAATTGTGTAATTGATGTAGAAGTTCATCGTAAATTGTATCAGCAAGAGAGCTATTGATCAGTAGAGTTTTTTCCTTTCTTAAATTTCCGATTGGATAGAATAAATATGTTAAATCTTGTCAACTGGTTTCCATCAGTAGCCGCCAATATTAAAATCGATATGCGTACGAGCTATTTAGTGAGAGATACGAGAAAGCTTATTAGAAATATCACCTTACATTTTCTGAGGTCTACAAAAATGTGCTTGCACAACTTAATAAATATGTTGTCAGTAGCGAGTTCGATTCAAATTGAACTTTGGGAAATGTTTTATCTCATTACATATATACTACTGCCGATTGATTCGCTTTAGTTTTCAACGTAAGATCGGTAAAAAAAGTGGGCTTAATAATAATAACTTACTCGTTTCAGGCTCGTAATTAGATGATTGTCTAATTACTTTAGAGCTATCCCTGGATCAATGTGATTCAAGTGAAACGCACAGTTTAATGCTAACTAGATAGATCTTGCTTTATCGTAGCAAGTTTTCAGTCCTTATAGTAAACATAATAATAACAAAGTATACGTAATATTTAACTAAATAAATGAAAAGTTTATAGTGTACCTTTTGGTATAACACACATATCCGTTTCGCTTTATTTCATTAGAACAATTATGAAACTACATATCGAAATATCATAGAACTTGATCTCGAAGAATATGCATCAACGTTCGCTTGCTATTAAGATATGTCACATTATTAAAAGTAACAACTATAAACATGAATTTATCGTCGATAGCTCATGTAAATATACATTTATTATATTACCAATCGATATTAGACATGATGATATGAACGCACTATATATTTTCAGTACAATGCCTACGTACTAATTTGCATACGGAATCGTACGGAAACAAAAATCATCAAATTCAGAAACGGATATCAATTATCTAAAGAAGACATTTTTAAGTACAAAAATGTCAAAGTTAATATAGCATATATATACTTACTTAGGAGTAACGCTATAAACAATATTCACATTCACAGTACATATTAAATATAGAAATATACAAGCCATTAAAGCAATCAACAGCTTTAAAACCCTAAACAGACTTACAATAGAAAATGTATATGTCCTATTCTACCAAAACGTAAAAACAATAGCCAGCTACACCGTGAAACAAATAGCGCCTTTCTTAACTAACAATTAGCTCCAAAGCTAGACAAAATAAAATTATAATATGTCAAAAGAGTACATAAAAGTGTATCAAGCGCCCTATGTCTCCACATCATTGGTTGGACTGCCCTAGTTCATTACCTCAAAATCGAACATAATTTCAACACCGACCAACTGAAAAAATACTATGAGAGTCCTACGGTTTCATCCAGTTGGTGGTTTGGGTTGAAGGGTTCTTTCCGTTGATCTATTCTCTATGCATTTACTATTAGACGAGTAAATTTCTATAGAAGCTGAAAAGCTTGTCCTGGAAGCTGAATTCCAATCTCACTTTCTTTCCTGGAAATTTCTTCTAGTGCGTGGTTTTTTTTTTATTAAATGGGATACAGAACCAAGTACATAGAATTATGATTTCCTGTTGTTTATGATCTTTAAAATTTTGTTTCTTTGCTTGTACGTGATGCTGTTTAGAGGATTCCTTTATTAAAATGGACTATCGTAACAAGCATATAATTTACATTTACACAGAATATGAATTTTATTCAAAGCAGTCCTGCGAAATACTATGGAGCATAAGAACCGTGGTTTATATTCTCCAGCTATTACACTAACTATTCTAAAATGATATTGATTCATATATGATCAATTTCTTGTGTACAACCGTAAAGAGGAAGTATTTTGGAATATGATTTTCTCATCTTCAAAATGTGTTCTGCATATGCCAGTGTTCTCCATCCCAGTATTCTTCAGTCTACGTATTTCAGTGTTTAACTGTTTTTATATATCACTTTGACACGTAGAAGAAACATCTCTGTTACTTCCATTTCTTTACCTAAGCCATCCTGCTGCTTAATCCTCTGACTTCAGCAGCATGAGCGCTTACATCCTACGCCATGATTTCTTCGGCACTATTTTAACAAAAACAGATTTCATGTCTAATATCAGCAAATAGAACTTTCTTCTTATACTTTAATTTTTAATACTTTAATTGATTATCACTATGTTGTCTGCAGTGCCTTTTCTCCTAATGAATCGTGTATCAGTTTTTGATTAGAGATTTAATTCCTTTACCTCGTTTTCGTGTTTACAATTCTAGCAAACAATTTCTAAATCCAAATTATCAAAGTTACTCAACTATTAAATTACAAAAACCACAAAAACAAAAACTTTATTGTAATTGTTTTCTTTTATTATTTTAGATGACGAAATTTCGAACGGTGTAAGTTACGACATACATGCTCATATAGGAAATGGAGGGTCGATTAATGGGGGTAAGTTAAAATTTCTATCTTTCATATACCTTAGATGTATATGTATTATGTGATACTTTAATACGTATAGGTATATGAAAGACATAGTAATCATATTTTGTGAATTTTTCCTGTTTCACATTAGTAGGTCTCGAATTTTAATCAGAGAAAACCATTTACCTATATGAATTTGAAAGGGGTGGTGCTAAGGAACAATTTTCCACAAAAAAATTTTCAAAAAAAAATGTTTCTTGTTTAAAAATGTAAGAGGAATATGTGAAAGGTACGTATGTGTGGATGTACGTTCGAAAATTACTCTTAACATATTGGACCAATGTTAATGAAAATTGATAGTCAGGTGCACACAATTATGCCGCAAGAACTTGTTTTGCATTTGCCTAATAAATCCAATATGATGGAATTGAGTAATTTTTTTTTTCTTAAAAAATTCAGTTTCTTTATTTGGAGGCTGAAAGTTTGCAAGCAACAATTACATCGTACTCTGCATCGAGTATCATGTTGCCGACATGTTGTTCAGTTGGCTTGGTAGAAATGTGAGTAGAGGGAAAACTGGGAGGAGGTAAAGAAGTATTTACCAAAGGAATACAATTAGAAATGGGAAGTGGCCGAAAGGAAAAATACTAAGAAACAGAAAGTGGGGGATTAATTACGGGGATGAGAATAGGGATGAGTGAGGGGAATGAAAGTGATGAGGAAAGGGAAAATTATAGTAGACGGGAAAAAATATGTCAATAAAAATATGTGAATAAAAATTTGGAAATGTTCATGATAAAATGAGTTTGATGTTAAAAGAAAAAAAAGAGGGAATTCACTTATTGATGCTATTAGGGGACTGCCATGTGAGAATAGGAGAAATTGGTTTTGAATATGTGAGTAATGATTGTGATTGTGTCGACAGGAAGCCAAAAGATAAAGTTGTGGGTACGAGGGGAACAAAATTTATGGAATGGATGGACAAAGAGGAGTAGGTGGTTGGTAATTGCTGTATGAGAGAAGACAGAATGGGTGTAATTACATTTAGAGGACAAGGGACAGGGTCAGTAGTTGATTATGTATTAAGGAATGAGAGAGCATGTGAATTTGTTGAGAATATTAAAATAGGAGGAAGAGTGGAAACCGATCACTTCCCGATTGAAGCAGAATAGAGGTTAAGATGGGATTCCACGAAGGAACTAGAAAAAGATAATGAAAAAGATAGACGAGATAATGAAGATAAAGGGGAATTCAAGATAGATGAGAACATGAGAAATAAGAGCATATGAAAGTATAAAGGAAGTGATGCAAGTGATAACGAGAAATATGAAAAGGAAAATGTAAAGCGATAGGAACAGAAATAGGGAGGAATGGAATCGTTTTGATGAAGAAAGTATTAAGGGGAAAAAAGTGATGGAAGTGTTGAGGGGGGACAGACAAGAAGAATTGGAATGTCAGGAATGACAAAGAGGAGTTGGTGGTTGGTATTGGTTATATGAGAGAAGACATAATGGGTGAAATTACATTTAGAGCACATGCGAGAGGCTCAGCAATTGCTTTTGTATTAATGTATGAGAGAGCATATGAAGTTGTTGAGAATATTAATATTGGAGAAAGAGTGGAAGCAGATCACTTCCCTATTAAAGCAGAATGGAAGTTAAGATGGGATTCGAGGAAGGAACTAGAAAAAGGGGAAAGATGTTGTCACGTGTACTTTTAGTTACCTAGGTTCTTAGCTAAAGTTACTTAGAATTTCTCGAAACCTCGCTCACACACCATTGACATGGGATAGAGACGGGATAGAGACGGGTCTGAACCCCACTCCAACCCTCAGAATTGGGATCGTAATAATAAACTAATTAAGTAAGTAGTGAACTGATGTTACTAGTCGTACGAAGGGAGGCGAAGGGAGGTCGTATTTGTTGTACTAGATAACTCTACGAGGCATAGTTAGCTGACGGCTGAGCTAGGCACTGTACTGTGTAATTATGTCGACGCTCTAGGTCGGTTAATATCCGATATAAATATTTCATCCAAAAACTAGTACAAAAAAACGAACAGCAAATCAGGTAATAAATAAGTCTTGCTCAATAAAACCCTAATAAAATTATTGTTCATACCGTACAAATAAAATGTAAAGGTTGCGCAGTTATACAATTCTCTAATTGAAATATATATTGTACAATGATACTCGCATAATGTTGTTCATCTCCATATGTGGGCCGACACTAAGCACTACTTTAAAACTCTTTATCGTTCGCGATTTAATTTATCTTTATCGATTAATTGACTTTCCTACGAATTTACTCCCGGTTATCTACACTTATAATCTACGCCACTATGCTGACTGATAATTCTAATTACTACAAGCCCTTATAAACTCCTAACTGAAAAACTACCGTAACCAAATAAATAGTAATTATCTAAGATTTCCCTAATTAACTAACTACTACTAACGACTTACAACTGGTATTCCGCGATGATACGTTTTTACTCTTTCACGCTAAATTAACTTATGAAACTTCTTCTCTAACGCTTTCCCGTATAAGTATTTGATACTGTTCCCTTTCTACTGAGGCTTTGCTACTTTTTGCTAACCTACCGCTTCATACC
>WYDF02274026.1:0-17765 GCA_009867245.2 Adranes taylori | reverse complement strand
AAAAACGACAGTATAATTTTTCATTTTCGTTTAAGACCTCGGGGGCGGGGGGCCTAGTGCCCAGTGCCCTAGTGCCCACATTAGTCAAACACCTTAACTATTTAGAACTATAAGAACTATTATAAAGCGATTTATAATCCTAAGAAAAAGACAGCAATGTTGTTTAGCGCTGTAGGTAAGTTGGGTTAGCATTGTAGGTATGTTGGAACTATGTTGTTTAACGTTGTAGGTAAGTTGGGTTAGCGTTGTACACACGTTGAGACCAACGAAATAAATCATTTTTTTATATAATTAATTTAAAATCATTTACTTATCTTGTGTGGGGTTTTACGTAAATAAAAATATTAAGACATTTGTCAGTTAGAATTATTTTTTCTTTACATTTAGTGTTCATGTCCATTGTTGAGAGTGTCCACTAACGAGAGGTTTAAACGTACAGGCACATATACGAACGGTTTGTGACTGATACCGTCCGTATAGGAGAGGTGTCCAGTGGATGAAAGTCTTCGTTAAAGGAGAGTTTACTGTAGTTGCCTTTTTATAAATCATTTATAAATCATACACACTAAAATAGTGTAAATCATTATTACAAGTGGGTCTCTGATTGCAATAGGTAAATTAAGAAAATAAATCATAATTTTAAAGGAATAATCATTTATTTAGGCATATATTTTTTATACAATCACAAAAGTTTTTTTTTATAAATATTGCTATCTCATCAAAAAAAAATGTACACAATCATGTAATAATAGTTTTCTAATAGTTAGAAAAATGTCACAAGATTTTTCATTATATACATTTTGAGCTAATCATAAAAATATAAATCAACTGTTTTTGATTTACATTTTCAAAAGAAGTAAATGGAATTCGTTCTTTTAAAGAACATTTAGTTTATATAAAAAATTGACTATTTTCATAGTTATTAATTTACATTATATTATAATACAAAAAAATACAAAAATATTGACTATATAAGAGTTAATAATGAATATAAGAATGATATAAGAAATTAGAAATATAGAAAACAACACTACAAAAATTTAAATGCATACATATATAATTTTTAAGATCGATTTATTTGATCTAAGCAAATATATTAGCAATTTAATTTGTGATCTGCACAAAAATAATGCGATATTTAATATAATCATTAAACAAAATAATCACACAAGTGGAATTTGAAATTTTAACAGTTTGAATACAAAAAAATATATAAATTTGATGTGCACTTTTGTAATGAACATCTATTTTAGGGCCCGATATGGCGGTTCAGGCGTTTTACATATTTAATAATAACAGTTTTATTTAACAATTTCAAAATTTGCAGACATTTGTTATATATTTAGGCCATTAATTGAAAATAGCGGAAAAATTACAAAAAGAATGCAGAGTTTCTTCCTAAATGCAGATCGGAAATAATATATCGAACTCAAGTTACACTAATATCCATTATATTTGCAGCATTTCTGAAAAATTGTTTTTATATGCATAGACATCATTTTATTTCCAATAGCTTGTCCAGATATTTTAGTACTTTATGCATCGCTTCAGTTGAATTAATTTAGCACTTAATTTACTAACACCTATATTTGGAGAAACCTCATTTCCATACACTTTTTCCAAGTTTGATAGAGGAAAGTATGAATTGCAAACATTATTCATAACTATAACTATATAAAATACTGCTGGACTAGATAAGATATTTGTAAGAAATTTAATATAAAAGAAGTCATTCAAAACAAACGAATCTTCACAAAACAAAGTAGCTGTGTTGTACAAATTATTTTCCTGGTTTTGAAAAATTAAACAAACGCATTATTAATTAAAATAAAACAATAAGAATCCTTATAATATCAAAGTTCAGAAGAATTGTTCCTTGTAGCCTTCCTTTTCAAATGTAAATAATAACATCCCCTTTTCAAAATCTAAACAGACATTCTCGTAAATTTATTGGATCTTTAAAAACAGTGTTAATCAGATTTCTCGATGGTACAATAATTAAAACATCAATATCGTCATATTTAATATTCACTAACCTGTCGTTCTTCAAAGAAACGATGAATAAAATTACACATAAAATCTTTTTTTGCAAATAGTTTACGTTTCAGCTGCTTGCTAATATTAGGCCAGCTTTTGTAGTTTTGTGCTTTATCTTTTCTAGCGATTTTGGCTCAACAAATATTGTACGGCCTGTATCAAAATAAGACAGTCTCAATAGTGTCATCAAGTGCATATTATACAGGAAAAAGAAAACGAAAAAATGAAAAAATCATTTCTCGATTTGTAACAGTTCATCCTCACTATAACCCGGTGCATTCATCATTCCGTTACCTTTTTTGTTAAATTATGCATAAAATGGTGTATGCTTCGGGTTGTATGTGCAAAAAAAAAGGTTGGCGAAAGATGGGTATGCTATGCTAATGGTGCTTCTGGATACGGAATTCTGGAAACGATCAACTGTTTAAAGGAATGTAAAACAGATGAAAATAAAATATTGTCAAAGTATACAAACATATAGTAAATGCGTTCATAAATAAGTGTAACTTTCGTCCGGAAAATATAATAAGTAACAATAAAATTTTGCAAATAATTAGTACACAAGAATATGAAAAATATCTTTGGTATTTTTTTAAAAAGCTTTAACTTAAACACATCTACAAAAAACAAAACTATGAGTTATCAACAATGGAAGCTCATAAGTTAGTAATAGTCAACATCTTGTTTCGTTTAGGACAATATAGAAGCAATTACATTGATAATTTTTAACATTCTAATAATGATCAGTTAAACTCTTTCTACGGAAATAAAAATAGAATTTTTTAATACAAATTTAACAAATAACGTTAATTTAATTGATTCATTTTTCATATCATCTAATTTTCATTCAATTGACATGGCAAAATATTGGCGATACGATTTTTCTTTTGATATGTACATGAATAACAATTTTCTTTTTATAATAATTATCTACAAGATTTGGAAAATTTTATTTTCTAATAAAGTGATAAAAATTATCTTTTGATATGATTGATTTTCTTTACTGAAGTTCATTTTAAATTTGTTAATTTTATTTAAAATTTCCAGATTTAAGCATTCCATTAATAAAATATAATTAAGAATTATAGAAATAGAAATATAGGAAATATTCCTAGTAATATTTCCAGGAATATACTTTTAGGAATATCCTTTTTTATTCTTCTGGGAATATCTCTTCTTCCCATTATATTCCTAGGAATATTTGAATAGGAATTATTATTACAGATAATATAATTAATAATTTAAGCATCTCATTAATGAAATATAATTAAAAATTATTTCAAATAAATATAACAATAATTTTAAAGTAGCATAGATAAATTTTAATGGAGCTGAAGTATTTTTTATATAGATTAAGAATTACTTTAGCTATGTAAAGTAGAATTGACAATTAACACTCACTTCAGAATTGCAATTGACGGGTTTTGTAACTATGAACTATAAATATTGTAGATTACAACTGACTAAATTTAATAGCACAAAATACAGCAGTACATTATTAAGTCCGGTCTCCTTTCAAAATTAGTATAGTTTCAAGAATGTTCTCTGTACATTTTTTTCTCCTAATTGTGGTGCAGTGCAAAAGTATCTGGGAGTATAAAACAATCTTCACACTAAATTCCAAATAGTGCAGTTACTTTCTAATTTGCGCGTCCGTCAAATTATGCTTAACAATTTGTATTATTAGGAAGCATAAAACAATGAGAGGAGACACTCTTTTTTGATGTTGGTTAATTTTCTTTACTATACATTTGTAGTACAATATCGTTGACGTTTCGATCCCTGTATTCTAAATCTTCTTCAGGACTGAATACAACGTATTATGTAAAACAAGTATAAATGTTGATTTCAGTCCTGAAGAAGATCCCGAATACAGCGATCGAAACGTCGACGATATTGTAAAACAACTATATTGTAAAGAAAATTAACCGATAATACATCATGTCCAAAAGATTTTGTACTACTTTTTAGAGATTACGTAAAGTCCAGTTTAAAAAAAAATTGATAAGATATTAATTAACCATACTTAGTAAGATCCTGCTGTAATTGTACATCGTACCTGTTTGTATTGCACTATAAAGATTTCATAAGTTTATGATTTTTATTGCGGAGCTATAGTCGGAAGTTTCAGCAAAATATTTAATGTTGATTTAAAATCAAAAACATTCTTTGCTGCTTGTTCTTTGCGTACATTTTTATCCAGACTCTTTTAAACTTTCCATATTTCAAAAAAGATAAATATATTAATAGCCCACTCCGTCTGGATTTATTGCGGTTTCCTTTTGAAATTGTACTGTTCCAATGTAAAAATAATAACTAAGTGATTTTTAAAACAATCGATAATTATATTTATAACATACTATATATTTATTTATAAAATGCGAATATTTCTATTATAATCATTTGTAATAATGTATGACACGTAAACCTGAACAAAAAAATTTATAATAATTAAGCTTACTTTTCGAACCATTTCTATTTAAACAAATTGGAGAAACTGTGCGTTTTTATTAGGCAAAACACACCAATCAAATCTAAGTACTATATAGCCCATGACTATAGAAACATCGCCCAGACAGTTGTAGTTTAATAAAAAAAATTACTGATTAAAATGATTAAAATGTTGAGAAAGAATATATTATTCTAAATAACAAATTGAGTGGCATGATTGGTATTAAAAAAGTTTCCATATGGGCAGTATTGCAATATCCTTCAATACCAGAGACAGATAAATTGATTAATTGGAAATATATTGTACATCAAAAGGACAAACAATTCGGAATTAAAATATTTACAAATAAATTTCTGCATTATTCTCTTTCTCATGAAAGAACTTTTTAAAAATAGAATAAAATACCTTAGTATTGACAAGGATTCTTAAAGAATAGTATCAAAAGGATTGGAGACATTGCAGAAATTATATAACACTCTGTGGAGAACTGGTAAGTGACCTGACGAGTAGTGTCTTTCCATACATAGAAGAAACCTCCCGTTCAGTCCTCAAATTATAGGACAGTAGCAAGATCCTTCTCCACATAATACGTAACAAACAAAAGAACATTCTTCTTCATGGAATAGCTGAAGAACAATGCTGTTTTAACTTAGTTATTAAAAAAACAAGTTATGAAAATGTTCGCAAATAATTTATATAGAACAATTAATATTTCCATATGAACGTATTTAATTTTAAAATGATTATTCAAATAATTTTATTTAATATATACGAGGAAATTGAAATAAATTATATACTACACAACACGATAAAATCTTTTGATAGAAATGATCAAGCCGATATTAGTCAACTCTTTGTTTCGTTCAAAAGTACCTACTATCCAGATACGGTGGATTTTTATAGGCATGGTTCGTTAAGCTGTTTATTTTAATAATCTGTTGTGAGAAATGTGGAATAAAAAGTTCATTGTGGGAACTCGAATAACGATTCCGTTCATTCGGTAAGTGTAATTTGGTTGTTTTAATGGCGTCATATTTTAGGGCGGTTAGGCATGATTATCAAACTCAAATGCATCGATTGCATCGTGAAAGAGGAAGGTTGCATCGACTTTAACGTCCTTCAAATTATGAAGAACAACACGGAGTTCAGCACCCTGACCCTCGTATACTACACCGAGGCGCTTGATGTTGTGAAATGGTATGTGTGTTGAAATGTATTCTAAACCGTATTAACAGTTTTGAATTACGCGATATACGAGTTGGTGCTGCTGACATATGCATCAGTCAATTGATTTGTCATTCTGGGAGTATAAAAATTAATTAACTTCGCGCCATTTCATTCACTTCAAATGTCATGTCATTCACTTCGTACCAATTAACGAGGGCGTTGTCTTTTCTATTATTAAGTTTATCTTTCTTTATATTTTGTTCTTGCTTATATCATATTATTTTTTATTCTTTATTAAATAGCTTTTCACCACACCCACATTTAATTTCAATAGATTGCAAAATTGTTTCTTCTTTAATAGAGCAATTTTTCTCCAAAACATCTCTTTTACTTAAGGAGATGGTAATACTGTACACATTTAAAAATAACTACGCTACATATGAGTGCTACTTACAATATGTTTGGAATTAAATAAATGAGTAGACACTAACGAGGTCTTCCGTCCGTGACGGAACAGATCTTCCGTCCGAGTAAGAATAGGAATAGAAAGATACAAATCTATGAAAATTTGAAACGCTGAACGTGTGTCCCTTTTATAACATTGGCAAGAATAAAGAACGTTAAAAACTTCGTAAACGTATTGGGGAAAAAATTATATAAGGCAAAATAAGGATATTTGAGTAGAAGAAATATTATGACCTGATGTGGTCACAATAGAATATTTTCACCAAAATAAAACTAATTCTCATTTAAGGAATGAAATGGATTATTATGGAATTATGAAATGGAATAATCTACAAAGAAACAATTTAGTAATATTTATGTGCTAGGAATAATAAAAAAACCTAATCGTCAACTTAAGACATTTATCAGTCCCGAACTTATTGAAAATCTTTGGACGGATGTTAAGGCGAGTGATAAAAGCAGCGAAGCTTATTGTAATCTTTTGTATTTTTTGCGAAGAACATGAAATCAAACGCATTCCACTTATATTACAAGTTACTTCCATCTGATTTAAAATCTAATTAAAAACATTTGTCTGCTATTGTATCAAAGATATAAATTGTTTTAAAACAACGAATTTGAGATAATTGCCAAATCACGGACGGACAAAATACATAAGCAGACAACTAATTTAAATTAATTATTTAATCATCTGTTGAAACAGCAAAACATTAAAAAAAATTATGTTTTAGTACATTAACGTAGCGGTTCGGAATATAGGTAACTACTCACTAGTACCATAATTCAACAATTTTGGTGGAAACATGTTGAGCAATAGCTTTAATCAGTCCACGAACTTTCGGCGTTTTTTAGAGTATCAACTAGGAAATACTATACGGCACCAGACACGATGAAGAATTGAATGATAAACTTTTATCAGCTTAATGATCTCATCGTTCCAATTGCCAGTTAAACTGTTGACACGAAGGCGTTCAAATATTCAGAACGAAAAAGGATTGATTTTCGACTTATGAATATAATGGAGTTGTGAATTTTAATATGTGAAGATATGATAGAAAAGCAATAAATTTTAATTGGAAAATCATATACAATTAGTCGTCCAATACAATATAATTAGTATTTAATATTTTAGATGCACATATGTATCAATTAAAAGTAACTATTACTAGAACTGTAGGAAAAATAAGAGATATGAAACAAGTGATGTGCAATTCCTGTCTAGAGTTTATCGAGGAACAAACCATACGGTTAATACTGAATTTTTTTAAAAGAAAAGCGTCTGCCATAGCCAGTTTTGGAAAACTGGCTACACATGTCATGAACCTAACTCCGCATCAAGAGAAGAGCTTAGCATCAAGACACAACTTGTTAAACGATCAACTAAGTTTATCTCAGCTATTTCAGTCAAATTGCTAGAAGGATATAATGTTAGAAAGCAAGATACGATGAGTGGATCAACTATAGCACTTATGGGAAAGCGAAGCAGATGGCTATGGACCATCAGATTATAGACACCAATTAGTGGAGTCAGCATATGACGTACCACTATAACCTTCCAGGGCAAATGAATCGAGACTAATGATATTTTTACTTATTGCCAAATTTGTCATAAACTGCTTAGATTCGGAACCGAGAAGTTTGCATATCACTGCTTAATGTACTGAAACATTTTTTGTAAAGTTGTTAAATTTGTCCATAATTAAGTTATTTATTTAGTTTCTGAAGGTAATTGTCTCCCCGAAACATGACAAGTAGGCATTTACCGGTCCTCGTAGCTAGGGATACATAGAATGCAGTTATTCAATAAATGGAGTTGTGGAACACTTGGTATTAATTTAATTAATTAACTAATGAAAAACACTTATTCCTAGAGCTGAGCTAGTTTCTTGTAGTCATCTGGTTTTTTGTTGTGAAAAATTTACTAATTTACTAAATTTCGAAAGATAGAAAAGAAATCAAGAGAAATATTATAGAATGAAAAAGTCAGTCTTACAATCACGTAAAAAACTTCACATACATATACATGAAAAGAATGAGTCGTTTAAATTTATTTAAAAGATTGATCAGTAAACGAAAAGTAAACAAAAAGCAATAAATTGTGTAAAACAATATTGTTATAAAATTTACTTTATATACAAGCTGTTCTATGCGGTTGTTAATATTTATTTTAGATAGATTAAAAACATCTTTGTGTATTTGGTACATCCTAAAAAAATTGAAATAGAACATTACTTTCTTATTTGAAATAAAAATTTATATCATTTAATAAAACGAACAGTGAACTGTTTTTGTTTTGGGATAGTCAGGAAACTGGAGTCCCTTCCTAACTGGAGTCGTACTGGGTCGAACTATGCCTCTTAAAAGCAGCAATTATTTAAAAATCGCCACATTTGGAAAGAGAAAGTTAAGTGTTTGTCCATCAACTTCACCTCACCATTTCACACTTTGGGGCTTACAGGAGCTAAAATTCACGAACTGTAGTTCGAATTCTTTGATTATCAACACCAGATATGGCACCAGTAACTACTTTCTGTTTCATAACGTCAATATTGGACAAGAAGGATAAAGATTTTCATAAAATGTAGAAATGCCTATTTGTATGCGTCAAAGGAGTAGGAAAATCGATTCAAAAGGAGCCTATGATTTTTTTTTGATTGTCAGAAAATCTGTTCGTGGATTACTTGTAAACTGTACAAAAATAACATGATCGTTCTGTCGCTTAACTGGAGTAGTACTGGGTCGAGCTATGCCTCTTAAAATCAGAAATTATTGACAGATGGTCTCAATTGGAGAGAGAAATTGTTCATCCATTAGTGCAGTGCGCTAGCTTGCACTTAGGAGTTCACCGGAGGCAAAATTCACGAATTGCAGTTAAAATTCTTTTGTGACACCAGCAACTGTTTCATAAGATCAATATTTGTCTCGGAAGATAGAGCTTTTCATAAAATGTAGAAATGCCTATTTGGATGCAGCTAAGAAGTTGGAAAATCGATTAGAAAAGAAACTATCATAGCCAGGTAAATCTGTTCGTAGATTACTTGTAAAATATACAAGAATTACATGGTCGTTCTGTCGCTTAACTGGAGTAGTACTGGGTCGAATTATGCCTCTTAAACTCCGAAATTACAGACAGATAGGTTCGTCTGGAGAGAGAAATTGTTTTTCCATTAGTGCAGTGTGCCAGCTCACACTTTGGAAATCGTCGGAGCCAAAATGCAGGAATTGCAGTTAGAATTCTGTTGTGACACCAGCAATTATTTCATAAGCTCAATATTTGAATCGGAAGATAGAGCTTTTCATAACATGCCGTTCTATGCCGCTCTACTGGAGTAGTACGGGGTCGAATTATGCCTCTTAAACTCAGAAATTACTGACAGTTGATCTCATTTGGAGAGAGATTTTTTTTCCATTAGTGCAGTGCACCAGCTCACACTTTGGAGATCACCGGAGTCAAAATTCAGCAGTTAAAATTCTTTTGTGACACCATCAATTGTTTCATAAGCTCAATATTTGACTCGGAAGTTAGAGTTTTTCATAAAATGTAGAAATGCCTATTTGGATGGGTCAAAGAAGTTGGAAAATCCACTGCAAAAGAAATTATGATGAAAAATAGAACCGAATTTGATAAAAAAGAAATAAATTTGAATTTTATTTAAAAAAATTTCTAGTTTCGAAAGATTCAATAAAATATGATGTATGTGCATATGTTGGTGGTTTGAAGTGTTGGTGTTTGAAGTGGTGAAGCGAAGCAAGTGTGTGAAGGAAAGAAGGAAGTGGGAAGTGTTGTGTGAAGGATGTGTGGAAAGAAAGTGTTGGAAGGAAGTGTTAGCAAGAAGGAAGTGTGGGAAGGAAGTGTTGTGTGAATGTGAAGTGTGGGAAGTGAAGGAAGCATTGGTGTTTGAAGTGATGTTTGAAGTGTTGTTGAACTTTTGTCGGTGTTTGAAGTGTATTTTGGTGATTTCGTGTATGTTGATTTGAAGTTTATGCTAGTGGTGTTATTTGAAGGCAATTGTATTTGAGAAGTGTATATAGGGTGTTCTAATAAAAACTAGGGTGCTTAAAAATATAAGTGTTCTATTTAATATACGAAAGTTAAGTTCTAATTCAATATTTTGCGTTTTTTCACGATAGTCCATCTAATGTTTAACATAATACTGAAGACGAGCGTATAAAAAATTCTAACAACAATTTGTTTTTTTTTCCCAATGAAGTAGTTTGAGGTTGTAACTGAACTTATAAGTAAATTGTAATTTATACAATATATAATCATCAAAATTTTTATATATTAGCAAGTGCTGATATGGAAGCGATATGTTTAGATCATCATTGTATATTTTTTGATAATTTTGGTTAATAAAATAGATTATGAATGATTAGTAGCTCATAAAGCTTATTTCTTATAAATTTTCAATATCTCTAAAAATGTTGTTCCAAAAAGACATTTTATTTAACTTTAACTTTTGCATTTTGGGACCACTGGAATTTTTATAGGTTGTACAGGAGTAGTTGGGAATATTTTGAGCTTTTATATGAAGATCACATTACTCGCCAAAACCATTCCGTCGCTACAATCGTGCATGCCTTGAAAGATGCATGTGTTTCCATTGGGGGTTTTTGTTAAAATAGAAGAAAAAATTCATACCGTGCTGTGATTGAATTCTTGAATTTGAAAGGCTAAATGTCTACACATATTAAAGTCGAATTAGACAACGTACATTGGAATTCTTTCTCATCAGTTGCCATCGTAAAAAATATGGATCAAAAACTTTAAACTTGGTTTCATGCTAATAATAACTGCGATCACCACCAATAACACCGACAAAAATGATCAAAGAGTACTGAACGACCCAGTAATCAAGGTTAGAGACAATAGAGGCTTTGGGTATGCGAAAAAATGCATTTAACTGAGTAATTGAATAATTAGGCATGAAAATGCTGTCTGTGCTTTGGATCATGCACTTGATGACTTCAAATCTAAAATTGATTTGAAATACAATAGACTATTATTGTCAATCTTCGGAGATCAAAGCTGCGCAAAGCAAAACATGATCATGCTTCAAATAAGACGAATAAGGTGATGACGACTGCGTTTGGGGATAACTAGGGACTTCCTCTCATAAACTACTTAGAAAAGTTAAACCAATAACATTCTCGTATCATAACTGGATCAGTTAAAAGCAGCTATTGTTGAAACATAGTTCCATTTGGAGAAAAAAAGTGCTTTAGTATCTGGATTACACAGGAGCGGTGATCGATGTAGCCAAAATTCACGAATTGCTTGATTATTCACTCTACCAAATATCGGCCCCAGTGACAACTACCTATTTCCCCAGTTCATATATAGCAGAGCAAAATGATAACTACAATTTGGACGCTTTACAGAGATTAGATAAGTGTAACGACTCGAAAGAAACTATGATGAGACATGAAACTGAATTTGGCAAAATAAAATATGTTTTTTTGTTAGGCTCGAAATATTTCAAACCACCCTCATATATTGCATAATTCTTAATAACCAATTAATTAATGTGTCTATAGTTTAACTGTTTTTGATGTAACTTTGATATTTCTTGAAATCATTAATGGAATCTTAAAATATACAAAAAACAAAGACAATTCTCCCAAGGTCTTCACCATTTGAGGAGAATTTGATACTATGTAATTTTAAAGGTACAATACTTTTCCCTATTCCATATTTTTAATAAATACTATACTTAATAAAATTAGATACATTGCTCTTGTCCAGTTCCAGTTTCAGTGCTCTTGTCCAGATACTATACTTAATGCTGAAAATTTCGAATAAAATATTAAAAGATTTAATTAATAAATAGAGAAATATCTCAAGGTATACCACTCTTTCATATTTGAAGGAAATTGACTAATCTTTATAATCAGTATAATATTAGTGCTAAAATTTAGGGAAAAAATCTTTTAAAAAATTTAACTGACTCATCCAATATTATATTAAAGATTTTTTTTCGTATAAAGTCTAGATAACTAAATTTGATCTGTACAAACAATAATCTATAAGATTTTATACAGAATTTTACACTTATGCACGTTTGAAGTAAAAAAAAAAACAAAACAAAGTAATTACAAAAAAGTAGACATATACACACGGCACAGTTTCTTTATTTATTATTATACATGCGTTGCCATAGTGATTCGTTTATTTAATGCATTTGGATTTTGCACAAGATATTGCCCGGTTGTTGGTGAATTAAGTCTAGTCACCGAACCATTCGATAACACAGCCGTATTAACAACATTTGCTGGTGTCGCTGTAACAACTAATCCGCCATTAAGTGTCGTTGTTGTTGGCGGCGTAACGACAAGATTTGTACGCGATGAATCGCGAGAATAGGGTGGCGGTGCTGGTGTTTGTGCCGGCACTGCTGTTAGTGCCGCGTGCGAGCCATTCAAACCGCTCGTACGTAAATATGGATTACCATATGTTGCACTATAGCGCGGATCAACACACATTGTTGTTGTACTAATGAGATGATGATGATGATGTGTCGGCGATGTTGCCGCTGACACTTTGAGATCGCTAAGTGGTAATGTTGCCGCGCTACCGATTGATGATAATGCCCCAGCGGGCAGGACGTGTGTTTGTAATGAGTTGAGTTGGAGGCGGGTGGATTGGAGGCTTTGATCTACCATTGAGGCGGGTAGAGGCGGCTGCATAAGTAAATTATTACCACCACCTGGAGGTGGATTATATTCTCGTGTATAATCCACGTATGGAACGTAGCCGTTATTGTTGTGACCATCCTAAATAAAAAAAAAACAATGTTATTTTTCAATAGGATTTAATTTAATTTATAGAAACATTGTGGTTCTTTAACCATTTATTTCTAAAAATAGTAAAATTTGTTCCCAAAATTCGACGAAATTTGGTTACAAGACTACTAATTTTAATATAATTCGATAAATTATTTCATACATTTAAAAATCTTTGCATCGACTTTCGAAAACACACACAGTTTGGTCTAAAAGGAATATTCACCTCAATCTAATTTAGTTATCATTAATTCAACCTACAGGATTTCTATTACCTCGAATAATTGGATATCAACCTCAATGCATTCAAAACATTTCATCATACTATAATCATTAGATTTAGTTCTAAGGCATTTATTTCTGTACAAACAATAATCTATAATATTTTATACAGTACTCAATTTACTGGGAAAATTTACTAGGCAGACCAGCGTTAGATAAAGAAAATATAGTAAAAATCGAGGAATCAATATTGTAGGTAGGGAAAATTACGGAAAAGGATGGGATAAAGGGAAAAATGGAAAAAGCGTTTCCAGGAAATTTTTCGGATGCACAAAAGCACACAGATTTTGAGTGTAATATAAAATTGACGAAAGATGCAGAGCCGTATCCGGTTAGCACACCCAGAAGAATTGCATTACCATTAATTGAGAAAGTAAGGTTAGAATTAATAAAAATGAAAGAAAGTGGTATTATTATAGAAGAAGAAGATCCAACAGAATGGTGTGCACCAATAGTGGTAGCAACAAAGTCAAACGGAGGTATACGAATTTGCACAGACTATACGGAACTCAATAAATATGTGTAAAGAGAAAATTTGAACTCCCATCGGTGGAAGAATCGTTAGCAAGGATGCAAGAGGGCCAAATTATTTACGAAAATACATTTCTCCTCAGGATTTTGGCAGCTCTCATTATCAGAAGAATCACAAAAGTTTACGACGTTGATAACACCGTTTGGACCATTCAAATATACAAGACTACCATTCAGAATTTCTAATGTTTCGGAAATATTCCAAAAAGTGAATAAACAAGAACAATAAATCAGGCAGAAATGAAAGGGATAGTATGCCATGCGGACGATATAGTTATAACAGGACAAAGCGAGAAGTAACATGAATCAAATGTTAGAAAAGTTGGAAAAAAATTGCACGATCAAGGCATAACATTCAATAAAGAAAAATGTGAATTTGGAAAAGATGAAATAAAGTTTCTATGAAATATGGTCAACAAGGGAGGAGTAACAACAGATGCAAGAGACCAAAGCAATTATTAATTATGAGGCACCAAAGAATATTACCGATTTATAAAAGATCTTAGGAGTAATAAATTACTTATGAAAATTCATAGCAAATTTCTCAGAAAAAACTAAACCACTACGAGATTCATTGAGAAAGAGCACAATATTTACATGGAATAAAGTACACCAAAAAACGTTTGAGGACTTGATAAAGAAATCAGTCTTAGCAAAGTATAGTACGAGAGCAGAAACAAGAATATCAGCTGACGCTTCAGCGTTTGGAGCAGGAAGTGTCCTGGAACAAAAACAGGACGATGGGTTGTGGAAATCAGTATATTATTGCACTAAACGGTCAGCGAGGTAGAAAAGAGATACGTACAGATAGAAAAAGAAACAGTGGCAATTACGTGGGCGTACGAAAGGATGAAGCAGTTTATACTAGATAACAAGTTCATAATAAGAACAGACAATGAACCACTGGTAAGAATCTTAAAAACAAAATAAATAGGTAAATTAACCAATAGATTACAAAGGTTAAGGAAGGAGTTTTCATACCAGATGCTTCATCAAGAGCACCATTAAAGGAAGAACAAAAATTAGAAGTGGTATTGGAAGAAAAAGACATGTAAGGGCAATCATAAAAGAAGTAAACGCAAGCACAAAGGAAATACAAGAAGGTCAAGAGTAAGACGAAAGCTTAAAAACAATTACAAAATATATGTTAAATGGCTGGCCGATCCAGAAATATAAATATGACCCAATATTTCAAATACAGGGAAGAAATAAAAATTTCTAACAATGTATTACTATATAAGGACTGACTGATGAAGAAAGAAATATCTAACGAATATACAAGAAGGACATTCGGGTAAAACAAATCAAAACTAAGAGCCAAAAGGACCATATGGTGGCCAAATATTAATAGGAAGATAGAGAATATAGTGACAAATTGTGAGTAGTGTTTGAAAAACAAAAAGGAACAAAAGAACCACTATTAAATTTAGAAATTCAAGCTAGACCATGGAAAATGATAGGAGCCGACTTGTGTCAATTAAGAGGGCAACATTATTTGGTCATTCAATATTATTATAGTAGATATTCAGAAGTTAAACTATTGAAAACAACGAGAGAATAGTTGTTGTAAAGAATTTGAAAAAAAAATTCGCACACAACGGAATCCCAGACGTAATACGATCGGATAATGGACCATGTTTTACAAGTTATGAGTACAGACAATTTTGCAAGGTAAATTATATTGAGAGTAGGTCAAGTAGTCCTCATTATGTATGGATGAATGGATTAGCAGAAAGTGCGGTAAAACTAATTTGAAAGAATGTACGAGTCGATGTAGACGTTTGGAACTTCATTTAAAGTCACAAAAATGAAACAAAGTTCAAGACTCATATCACTCATATTTATCATTATAATACAGTTAGTCCTTCCTTAGGGCTCATATCCTAAGGGCAATTTCATCTTTAAAACTATTAAATGTTATCTGTCACACTAAATTTTCATACAATTCGATGCATAATACGGTACGAAGTATTCCTAGTAGTGTTAGTCTGCTGTAGTTGTTGCTGCTATAACAATAACACCCGGAGCAAAAGAAATAAAAATCAACTTACCTTGGGAGGAAACGTAGGTTCTGTATAATCTGCTGAATATCTATACATCCCATCAGCTGTAACCACAGGCAAACTTACAGGTCCAGCCAAAGGAACACCGATTCGCGTAATAACTGATTCACTTCCAGTCTCCGATTCAGCTCCCGGAATATAATCCATATCACAATGGACGTTACTATTCGATGATCCCGTACGCAAGTCCAACTTAAGATCCGAAATATTTGAGCTACGATCCGATTCTTTACAATTGGATTTCTCCATTGTATTTACTTCTCCAACTAAAAAGTACATATTTAAGTATAAAATTTGAAACTAAAATCTGAATGTTTACCATCTGGTGGTGGTTTTTTATTTCCTTGTCGTCTGCATAAAAAAATTACTATCAAAAGGAAAATTGCAATAATTCCTGCACTTATGATTCCAATCATTAGAAGGAATTTCGGAAAATTCTCTGAAAGAGAAACTAGTTTCATTATTTAAAACCATTTCTAAACCAAACAGTATTTTTAGAATAATATAAAAAATTTAAATCGCCTTACTTTGTGGCATCAAACTAATTTCGACAATATCCGTTCCATATGGATTTGATACGCTACAATTATAGATGCCAAAATGGCGCGCTTGAGATTCGCGTACTATCAGCGTTGATTTGATTCCTTCGGGAAGCGGATCTTCCAAAATGGAATAGTCCTGATCATGGGAATCGACTTCTCGACCATTAAATGTCCAGATTACACGTTCCGGTGCTGGAATCGAGAATGCTGTACATTCGACGCGTACATTATCACCCTCAATACCAAATTGCGTGCGATGACTAACGATGGATGGTGGACCTAATTTATACAAAACTAATTAGTAAATAAATTTATAAAGAAAGGAAATATTCATCATAGGAGGGCCAAGTTATGGCGAGCGAAATCATAATAACGAATAACGAAAACTTTCGGAAAATATGGTGACTAAAGGTGTAGAGGAGGTGAGCTTACTTATTGTTACAACTAGAGAATATAATGAGGCCGAAAGAAACAGGAAACTTTTAACAAAAACTTATTTAAATCTACTTTATTCGAATTACAACTTGCGATCTTGGCAAATACAAAAATAACAATGAATTATCTAACGGATTATGTATAAGTTTTAGAAGTTTATTAAAAGACCTAATCAAAGACATGCTACGAGATGAAACGCCAAGTTTAGATTGATTTTGTTATCGCTTAAAATGCTTAATAGTAAAACAACTTTTTATTATTACGTTTTAAAATAATGTTTTGCATTATATAATTAGACATAACAAAAGTGTATATTTAAAACTTATTATGCTCTGTGCGATGATTTTTTTTCTACTCAAAGTACTAATATTGTATAACTGAATGACAGTTGTAAAGTTACATTTTCAACTGATCATCTTTCAATTACACTGATTAGAGTTATAATAAAAAAGGTTTCTCTAGTAAAAAAACTTCTTGATGTGAGCGCATTTCTATCGTTATGCCATTTCAGTCTTCTGAATTCTGAGGGCCCAGAATAGGTGCGGAGGTGGGCATATATAACGATAAAAATGACTGAGCAATTAAAATAGTGAAGATTTCACAGTGAAAGTTATAATTAATTAAACATTAAACCAAATCTATGCTAGAATAAATGAATCCAGTAAATTAAGTTCTGCTGTATAGAAATCTAGAAAAAACGCCACATTTAATAACAACACAAACGTTCTCGCGCGTCACACATAAGGATTTGGGGATTTAATTATCCAATACGTACGTCGGGATACGCTACATATTACATTTCTTTCGCTGCCGTTCATTCCGACAGTTGGGAAAGCTCAATCGCTAGGCCTCGCTAATCTTCAGGGTGACTCGGACCTAGGACTTCGAATCCGTACTTATGGCTAACAGGAACTTCTAGTCTTTTAAAGTAAGAAAGAAATACACTTTAAAGTAGTCGTAAAATGAGCCACTGTTTTCGCAGCAAGGGCTTGGCTGCGTACCACCTCT
>WYDF02274005.1:0-17766 GCA_009867245.2 Adranes taylori | reverse complement strand
CAGCAATCTGCTTTACCCAATTCAAATTTCTCGTTAAAAATAAAATACTGATAATAATAAAAAATTAATAATAGCCGCCTTAGAAGTGCTCTATTTCCATCTACGTTATTCTTACGGTACAGACAAATACTCGGTTCCACCCTACGTCGTTAAGGATATTAAGACCGTAGTTTTGGTAGTCAATTATGAATTGGTAGTCTTCATAAATGGAGTTATAGGAGTTGCTCCCTAACTCCAATTGGAATTATGGGAGTTGCGTTCGCCAGTTGCTCTCTAGTAAGCTATATTAAGTCCATACCAACTTGTGAGGCGAAAGCTAAAATATTACCAAGTCAGATGTAATAGGTTGTAATTCTGGGCACTCTGACGTAACGACTTACTCTATTGATTAGGGAGTCGTTACGTAAAATCTGCCTAAAGAATCATCTCCGGTATAACGTTGTCTTTTTAATAGTGCTGAAGTTAAGATTCTTTGGATGTGCACACTACAAAACAACAATACCGTAATCGTGAAGAAAACGATTACGAGTCAAGATCTCAATGGTTATTGGGTTCGTCAAAATCCGCCGAAATGTTATTCATCATTTCTGCTTGTTGCTACAGTTATTTGTCTGAAGTTTTTGAATTGAGTAGTACATTTTAGTAATGGCAGATTTTAAGAATCGTCGGCAAGGTGAATATCTTTCTTCAAGCGAGAAATTGATGATACTCAACGCGTTCAAGTATTTCAACAAAACACCAAGTGTGAATGCAGTAGTAGCAGCAACAGCGGAAACACTGGGTGTCAGTTGCCGAACTGTGCATAAGTTTCGGTTTGATCAATCGCATGGGGGCGTCAAATCGTCAAAGAAGAAACCGGCACCAGAAGCGGAAAACGACGCAATTCTAGGCTGGTGAAGTACGATCAAAGAGTTCAAGAAGCTGTACGCCGCCAAGTTCATGCTTTCTTTTTGAAGAATACGCCGCCAACACTAAATTCTATTCTGCTAGCAGTAAATTCAGACCCTAATTTGCCAAATTTTAGTAAGGAAACACTTAGAAGACTTTTGCACGAAACTGGCTTTGATTTAAGCGATCAGTAGTAGGCAAGTTCGCCTACTACTGATATTTGTTGATTTTGAAGTATCAATGATAATCTATATCGTTGAAATTGTTCAATTAAGTTAACCAAAAAATAAATAAATAAATTGCCGCATTAAAAGGTTTATATTACTCGAAATAGGATTTGTTGTAAATGTCGCCTTGAAATGACAAAGCATAAACGCCAAGCTTTTTAATCAGAGGTCGTCCTTAAAATATACTGCTTTATCATGTATCTAGCAACTGCAATACGTTAGCACACATCTCTAACTGTTTACATTCCCCTCATTCTATTACAATCCTCGCTATGGCTCTTCATTTTCTCGGACTTTATTTCTTATTCATGCACCAGTATTTGACATTTTGCTTGTGTCTGTCTTATTTTTTTTTTAATTCATTAGCAGATTAATATATGTACCAGTAATTTTTATATGTACATTTCAATTAAATACTATCCAGCCAGCAATCTCGACATTACTAGGGTCTGATAGAAGGCAGTTTTTTTTTAATTATGTTCTTTCTTCTGTACCAAAAAGTGATGCAGGAGGAAATAAAATACAAAAATTATAAGTTTGAGCCCTGCTCTATAATTTTGGCATTAGTTGTAAATGTGTTTTCGTCCCCTAAATTTGTATTATGTACTAAATTACTACTTCACCTTATAATGATCAAGTCTATTAATGAGTTTTTAATAACTCATAAAATGCATAGATCAGATTATAGAATAACAATAATAATTTGCCTTTTACAGCTAGATCCATTCGTATAATTAGACTCGTTTATCTTCGTTTCCTATGTTTGAACTTAGCCTTTTTGATGATTAAATCATTGAAATCTATCACTTGTATAACTTTATTCGTCATAAAATTTAATTGTTTTATCTTATTTCTTCTTTTTTTTATACATAAGGAGCTACAACAATGTTTCAATGTTATATGTTATAACATCATGTGTCATTAAGAACTGATTATTTTGCACAAATAAGCCTGCTAAACGTCCTAAATTTATTCATCACCTGTAATTATTGTATTATTTTTATCCAGTATGTAAAAATGATTCTTTTGCTTCGTTACGAACTATGCAAAAATTTTCTGAATTACCAATATAAAAAGTCATAAATACAAGGATAAATGAAATGTTTAACTCAATAGTAGTTTCAATCATAATCATAGTCAATTTAACACAATGAATTTAATTCAATAAAATACAATACAATATTATCAAAAACTTAAACATCCCCAACAAGAAAATGTACTTCCTATAAGCTCCAAGTCATTTTCATTTAATCTTCTTTATTATATCTAATACTCGCCCAGACGTTCAATACAACTCTTCCATACAAATTTTCAACCAAACTTCTTTCCTCCTCATTCCATTTCAAAACCTCATATCCCTTTACCCAAGAAAAGAGGAAATACGGGATCTTTCCTCTTTTTTTTCACATATTATACATATTCTTTCATCCTTCTTTATTCATTACCGCTTCCTTTCTCTTGCTCCCACATATAACATTAACAGCCATCCTATTTTCCTTGCAACTTCCATTCACCATTAAATACTCTGGTATTCTACCCTTAACCATTATAACCAGTATATACTTTTACCCACCGTTATATCTTGTTTACCTTAATCTTGCAACCCGTTCTTGCTTCATTACATCCATCATCCGTTCTATCACTTCATTTATATTATAAATTTCGTCCCTCATTTTGCGATACCTTTCGTCCATAGACTATCAAGTCCTTTAATAAATCTTTCCCTCTCCCTGTTTCACACATTCATGTTTCGCCCAACAATCATCTGCTTCTCATATCTCATCATATTCTTGAACCCATCCAAATCACATATATTACTATTTAATTCTTGCAGTACAATTTTATCTGGCGTCGATTTCTCTACTCCGATTATTCTCTTCGTACATCCTATTAGCACCTTCTCTGTACCTTTTCTCTCACTCACTGCCCATATTTCAACAGCTCACACAAAAATACTCTTTCACACATCTCCATAATCCTTAACCTTATATTCAGTAACTCACAAAATATCTCTTTCCATATCCATCTCATTCGCTTGATCGCAACACTAACATCGTCCTCAAATGTTCTTTGTCTGATTCGTACGCTTTCACAGAATCTGTTCTCTCTCCGTGCATCCGAAACACAACTTTTTTTTCTCTTCTACCTTTCGTACATTTTTCTTTTATTACATTCAGTTCAAACCCTCTCTTTCTCATATAGCTGTGTCATATATCTGTCTACTCGCTCTATCATCTAATTACTCTTATCTCTATTTTTTACCATGCACAATATCGTCGGCGTATCTCAATGATTTATTTATCACTATCCCTCCAGATTGCCCCTTTCTCAATAATTCTTCTTTCTAATTCAGACATGTATACATTAAGAAGACTAGCACTTAGAAGACATTTTATTTCTTGACTTATACCATCCTCCTACTTCTTCTCCTACCCTTGCTGTTACTACAGCTCCATCGTATATATTTTAATCGCCCTTCTTAATCTCTCTGATAATGCCACTACCTCCATTTAATTCCATAATATCACCCGATCTACTTTATCAAAAACAAATTTCAAGTCTAAAAACATCAAATACAGATTTCACTCTAAACCTAATTCTCTTTGCATTATGTAATCGATTGTCATTATGTTAGCAGTAGTACCTTTTCTCTAAATAAATAGTCTCTGAACTTCTGATAACACATTTTTTCTTTTTAACTCGGTCTCTAATTCCCTATTCGCTATTATAGCACATAATTTATAAAACCAATTCATTGCATTCACTCCCCTATATCTTTCAACATCATTTAACATTCTTGTTTTATATATGGACGCCACTCCCCTTGTTTCCACTCATCTGTCATTTTCACTATTCCAGTACACACATTATTTATAACCTTTGCCAAAGTATTTGTTGAGCCTTTACCTACCAAACACTTCCACACATATGCCGGCACTCCAAATAGACCCACTCACTTCCTATTTGTATATTATCTACTTCTTTTCACCTGCTCCACGCATATATCTACATCTATATATCCTTCTGTAATTTCCACTTTTTTTTATCACCTCCTTCTATCTCATCTCTTGCTCTCCACTTAACAACAGCACAATTTCTTTCCCATTAAACCAATGTTATCCCCGCCTTCTTAAATATTTCCACAATTCTCCTTCACTACCTTTTTTATTAATTACTTCCCTTTGATTTTCCTCGTTATTTCTCTTGCTTTTTCTCTATTTATCTTTCTACTTGTTTTTAGCAACCTTAAATTGCAACTATCATTTTTCACCTTTCTAACCAGACTGAGTGATTTTCTCCTTCATTCCTTGTCCCTCAGCTTCTTTATCTATCTTGTTTGCATATTGTTCTCTATCTCCCTTTTTGTTTCTCCCCTTAGTCAAATTCATTCCCGCTGTGTTTATAACCACACCAACTCCATTTGTTCGCAGTCAATCTATTCCATGATTTTCGTAAATTGTATTATTTCTTTAGAATTCCATACGTGCCCTTCTTTCAACATTCTGTCTGTACTGACAATCTCATATGATCTCCCTGTATCTTCTTCGCCCATTCATTCGGTTTCTATTAGGAAGTGATCTATATCTATTATTTCTCCCACTCCCATGCACTTCACATGCTTTCTTGCGCTCCTATTCATAATTAAATAGTCAATTATTGACCCACCTCAATGTCCTCTATGTGTATACACTCAATAATTTATTTATTTAAATAAAAACTCATTTTACATCAACAAATTTTAAAAACTAAAAACAACTTCCGTTCTAGTTCTTGAAAATAATGTTTATGTTATTTTTGTTTGTTCTGGGCTGAATTTTTATTAGAAGCACTGAATTCTAAGTCTAATATAATTGGATTCGATGTAACATGCCATTGCGGTTCAAAATGCTAAAGTAAATATAAATGATTACTAAAACTGATTCAAGCTATTACAAGCTACAGTATTCTATATAATATAAAATGTATAGATATGCAAATCGGGATAATATACATGACGCAGTAATTCATATGCATACATAGCACCCACACGCAAAGATACATCCAAACAAAAATTCCTTTACTACACATCTTGGTAATAGATTGCACGGTTCAATGCTTCCTATTCCAATTTTCTCCCTTCTTGGTATAAAAAGGACAAAAAAGGGATGAAAAAAATAGAAGAGGCGAGTTAGGTTTTTGTCCAAATCTATTTAGTTTTATCTCCGTCATTCGTAAAACGGAATCTGTTTGTAACAAGTTTACTATCCGATCAGGTTTACAATTTAATAATTTTATTATTTCGTAGAGAAATTTTCGTTTTTTATGTATTTTTGTCCTTTATTTAAAATATGATTTAAACAAGGTTCGTAAAGAATGAAAATATTCTTCAAGCTATACGTAGAATAAATAATAGTTTAAACTTTTAGTATATATTTGATAAACATCATCAAATTGGACTCGTTTTCAAAATCCTATTAAGCATAATTTTTTAATATAATTTAATTGGTACGTAATACCAACAAAGTAATTAACGTCACAATTTAATTACAATAAGTGCCTTAAAAAAGCGACTAATTCTAGATGCATGGACCATTTCACCCATTATTATAAAGGATCATCAGCATCTTCGTTAGAAGGAGCAGCATTTCGCAATATTTTGATAGATCTCGTCTCTGCTCCCTAAGCTACTTACCGGCTGTTTCCTGGAAATGAAAATATGCCTTATAAATTATTTATTTTTGAATATAATCAACAATAAGCATGATTAGATACTGATTGCTTTTAATTAATTATTACAATTTGTTGATATCATTATTACAGTACCCTAAGTGAGAAGCAGTTGATGTTGAGTCTAACTTCATTGTACTTAAATCTCGCTTGTTGCGATGGCCACTGATACCTAATTCCACCTACTTCTCAATAGTGCTGGCTGCAGTCAAAACTTAATAATTCATGAGACGAATTTTCCTTTCAAGCGAACAACCTGCTAGTGGCTTAGACAGTAGAGTCGAGGTCTTGCAAAATATTGTGACACTGATGCTTTTATAAAGAAGATGCTGATGATTTCTTATAATAATACGTAAAATGGTCTATACATCTTGAACTACCCGCTTTTTTAAGACATTTGTTGTATTTAAATTGTGATTTTAACTTCTTCGTTGTTGATTAATATCACCTTTTAAATTAAATCAGTGGTTACACTTTATAATAAAGTAACAAAATGAATTTAATTCTCAATTTTTAATACCCCTATATTATTTACCAAATGCGGTGAAGAATATTACTGTCATGTTATAAACAAATTTATTAAAAAAACATAAATGTAAATCAGACTTCATCAAGTTTCATTATTAAAAAGCTAAGGAAACGTTGGAAGATTCCACCATTTGTTCCAAAATTTCACCAAAATCAAATCTGCATAAACATAATTTAAACATGCGTTCGGTGCTTTATCAATAAGTGAATTTCAATCATCATTTCTTTGAAATCTAAATGCGCTCTTAAAAAGTGATGGCAGTATTACCCAAAACAACAGTAACTTGAAAATTTCGGTTATAGAGAGAATAATTGTTAGAAAAATTTATAACGATAGTTTAATTCTTACTTGTTTATCCTTATACATTTTATAGGATAAACCCGATTATCCTATAAAATGGATAATCGGGAGTTGATCGTTGACGTACGTCAGACATAACACGTTCAGTGTCAATGTTCCTGCTACTGAATGTACGGTCGGTCGAGTTCTTCGATCGATCGTCAGTCCACCACTCCATACACCAATATCATACCAGCGTAACACTATTAGCCCACATTGACGTCAGAGTAACACTATTTTCCTCCTAACCTTGTTATCGGATTAACATACTCCACGTAAATGAATTAAACTAATTAATTAACGTATAAGCAATAATAGTATAATAGAAATCGATCAATTAAATTTTATTCAATAATATATAATTTAATAACGAGAGAAAAATACAGAGGTTTATCATCAATAAACATCCAATATATGGAAAGGACTAAAGCAAGTATTACATTCCAAACTCTTGAGCGCAAGGTCAAGACTCCTGGCACACTCTAGTAGGTACATGCAGCTGTGGTCGTGCGTGATGTCTCGGCAACGGCACACACTCACACATTTACGTTCATACGTAAGAATATTTCATTAAAATACAATTACATTTGTCATTATTATCTCAGTAAGGAAGCCTAAACGACGCTACCACTTCAACTAGCTACCTTTTGCTTGTAGTTGTTTGAAAATGGAGAGGGTACTCTTTGACAATTCTTAGTTTACCTTTAGTCTGATCGGAGAACAATTTATGATATCATAGAATTTCGACAGGGGTGCAATGCGAAATTGTTCTTTAAAATTCGTCAAGTGTGAAACGAAACGAACGTCAAGTTTCGTCAACGCTTCTTATTGGTAGAAACTTCTCACTTCCTAAAGAGTTTAGCAGAAATTTTGTCTAGGTTCCGCACAAATGCCGGCAGAAAAGTTAAGAACTGACGCTCTCAATTACACCAAGTGTAGCCAATTGCCGATAAAGCCCCCAAGCCAATCAGACGCATTTTGGGTTTTGTTCAGATATGAACATTCCTCGCAGATTACTCTCACCAATAAGTTTCCAGTAGGTGGCCAAGCCTAGTTGTAGAGTGAGCTGAATTCGCACTTTTGAATCTGTTAGCCATATAAGTAGGCGCCACTCAGAAAATCGCTTACTTTATTTTATATAAATTAAATAAAATTCTACTACAGTTGGTAGCAAAATTGTATAAAATCACGTCAGGTATATAAGTATACTACATATATACGTCAGGTATATATGTACACTAACTTCTTTTTTCATTCAATCATCTCAATATTTCACAATCATTCCATTGACAAGTACTTCGTCAATGGGAAATCAAGAAGGTCAACGGCAATGGAAGCGGGCGATCAATCATATAACACCCCAAGACAACGGGGATGACAGAGACAGAATTCCAGTAACTCGTGAAAGGTATCACCGATGACTGTTCCGCCATTACTTCGGTGACATCGAATAGATCCAACATCACCGTAAAACAAAGAAAAGTCATTTTCTATGCCGTAAAATTTCATCGTATCTTCAACAATTTATTTTACACCATCTTTATATGTGCATGATATTAATGGGCTGGATCAACCTAAAATACCTACGATAAACTTTGTAATTCAATCAATGTCACGGAGAAGTAGAAGAGAAGCCGCAACACAATCAGAACAAATTAATATTATAAATCAAATTACATTTAGTGCGCTATCATTTATTTGATATTTTGCTAATGAAAATGGAATCATCTTAACTTTCTGAATTATAAGTAGAAGCTACACCTATTTGTTAGTAAATTCAAGTCGTGAATCGAATCATATATTTGAAGTTATAAATATTTAAAAAAAATAAACAAAAAAAAAATTTTAACATGTTATTGCGTACTTCATTATAGTGTTTAAGAACTTTATTATAAGATTAGCGCATATTGGGTCACTTTGTTGAACTATTTAGAGCAATCAATTATTTCTTTCAGTGAGTGAAGATCGCTACGTACATATGCAACCAATCTAGAAGGAAACAGCGGGTTCTCCCGTAATTTTATGCGGCGCATTCACCATTCCGATTACTTATTTGGTAATATCTATTACAATATTGGTGACTGCTTAGGGGTCGATTGAACGGGCACATTTGTTTAGTGAGATCGAAGGATTCCCTATTCCGATTATATATTTAACAGAATGTATTAATCCTCAAAAGTTGAGTTTTTCCTTCGCTCATTCTTCGTATATCATCATAGATCACCGCGTTTAAAAGATTGTAAACAAACATTTTGAGCTTATGTTTTATTGTTAATATTATTGTGTAACGCTAGATGTCATTATATTTGTAACTAGATTCAAAAATAAAAATAACTTGATTTAAAAAGTGCATTGGCATTTATGTAATCAAATATTCATTTGCAATGAAACCAAATGATTTAACCAGATGAAAAGATAAATTGATATTTAAAATATTATTTAGTCTTGATTTGCAATATAACAAGATGATCTAAATATGATTTAAATAGATTAATTGTATCAATATGACTACTCATGCGATTTTAGTCAAGTAAAGATTTATTTAGAATATAGGACAAAAAATAAAATCAACACATTTTATATTATACATATTTTACATTACAACAGCACTTTTAACCTACGAGACGCCGACTATTGCCTGGGGAGGCGCCAAAATTAATTATTAAAAAAATATATTTTTTATATTAAATAATATATTTTTTATAATATCTTTATAAATAAATAAAATTGGGAGGCGCGAAAAAAATTTTTTGGGGAGGCGCGGTAGAAAGGTTGAAAACCACTGCATCACAATACAATATTTAAACATTGTTTACATCAAAAATATAACTATTTAATAATTTAACTATTTAAGGATGTTTTCATCAGTAATAGTTTGATGATCAGAAAATGAAACCTTCTTCACATTTTATTTCTAAACGATGCAGTAATCTGAACTGGAAATTTATATTGCTTATTCCAATTGTATTTTTGGATGACAGTTGATACATACTACATACAAGTACATTTCATATTTCTTAAGGACATGGATTTTCGACTTTGAGAAGTTTAAAAAAAAACTAATATTTTACAATGAAAAGGTACAATAAACTATTTATTTCCGTGTTAGTAATTTTGTCGAGTTTTTCATGTTTTTTTATATATTTTAAACTGAACATAATAAATTATGCTACAAATCATCTGCATAGACTATGCACAGAATTTGAACAAATAGTACACTCTGTACATTTATATATGAACTTAAACACGTTGATTTTATTATCAAACTTTGTTTGACATCCAAGGCGGAAAGCTTTTTCCTGTTATCCTTTCCGAAAAGTAAGAAAAGGATAATAGACTAGCTAGGCAGCAGAAGACTTTTGTGGAGTGTGGAGGTCATGACATACACGCGTATGTGTGTATAATAGGTGCGTGCGCCATATATTTCAATACAAACCGGTATGCGCTATTGTGTAAGTGATGGTGATGTGATGTAATGTGATGCTCCGTCTGGATATAAGTATGTCAGCATGTATTGGGATAAAATTTAACAAGAAAAAAGATCGAATGTTCTACTTAATAACGAATAATGGCGCTGACTAAGCTTTGAAAGTTCTAGTATAAGGGGTGAAATTTTAATGTAATCATTTCACATATTTGCAGGATCATGAGAAATGCGTAAAGAACTGCGCACATCGGTTAACCTCATGGAAATATGGGTTTAGTTCGGAGTTGAGTTCGAATAATTATCATGAAAATATAGGTTTAGATGAATGGTTAACTTTAGACTGTAGATCAGTGTGGAATAAATTTAAAACAAATACAGAGGGAAACCACCATTAGCACTAAGTGAAACTAACAATGCAAGAATTTAAATACAATCCGACATCTACTTCAGGTAATAAATGTTCTGGTTGCACAGGCACTGGTACATCTGGACCATGAGGGACAGGATGTAAAGTCGATGGCAGATTTGGATAGACGATTTTCTTTCCATTCTTTACATTGAAACCGAATGAACAAAAGTAACAATCATCACAATGATTTTGTGGCTCTCGCCAGACCATCCGAACGCCAAATCTGAAACAATGTTTTGATCACCGTATCAGCCCTTCATCAGGTATCAGTCCTTCATCAGGTATCAGACATTCACGAGATACACTTGTCGCACGAACGATGTTATATGTCTTTTTTGTCTTGACACCATTATCTCACCAAAAATGTAACAAAAGGAATGTGAAGACTTTCTACAGCCCCATGACCTCACTTTGAACACTGTATGTTTGCTTTTTAGCGTATACCCGCCGACACAAACACTATTGACCGGGGAGGATACGTACCAGCGGTTGCGTTATCATTGACAGGCAGCTGATATGTACAACACGATTAATGACGAAAGTGCTGCAATATGCCGGTTTATGATATGAACGATTCGTTTTCATCATAAACCGACAGATGGCAGCATTTTCAATGTATTTAAATCTGTCAGGACGTCTTTATTTGAGATTTTTTTCGATATATAACACATTTTGACAAAAAAATCATTTTGGAAATTTGCAAAAAATCTGACGAAATGGAAAGAAACTAAGACCATGTCTGGATTCGGCGCACAGGCATACATGGGAATCCATCATCATAACTTGAAAAACATGATACAACCGAAAAAATTCAGCCATGTTTTATTGGCCATCTGTAAATGAATTGTTTGTGACATTTTAAGCCGTTGTTAATTATCAAATATATTCACCTTAAAATATCAAATACATTCAAATATATTCACGCAATAAAATTTTATACCAATTGTATACATTGTGAATTATATGACTTAGACGGTATTTAATTAATTATCCGTTATTATTTTTATTCAATTAATAAATTTTCCGTTATTTATTTAAATTGTTATGGCTAAATTTTCAATATTCTATTGTTGTAAATAATTGGTGGATGTTTTAATTTGTTTGTTTTAATTGTGTGCACGTCCTTCATATATTTATCCGAGGTTAAGTTAAGGATCTATGGCGCCCTATCCTTCAAGCGACGGTAGCCTTCTACGACCTAATTTACAGGACAGTCTACACCTAAATTTACATCGTGTCAACAATCAACTACCAGCTAGCCGCGGCATTACATTTTTAATAATAAATCGGGCCTCCATCAATAGGGGCAGTTACAATATGTATAAAACAAAAAGTTTGTATAATGTAATTGAAGACGCCAATTTTTTAAATGCATTCCAAGTTATATCACGGATTTACGAAAATTCAATCATATATATTACTAGCGGACCTGTCAAATGTTGTTTTGCCCCCACCTGCTCGCCATATTTGCATACAGCGCCTATTTGCCTACAGCGCCTATTTTCCTACAGCGCCTATTTTCCTACAGCGCCTATTTGCCTACAGCGCCTATTTGCCTACAGCGCCTATTTGCCTACAGTTTTGGCGGATAGCTCTTCCATACGATAGGTAGCGGGCTCGGAAAAAAATTGTTTTGCCCGGCAAAAGTTGTGTTGCCGTGTTCCGGTGTATCCTAAAAATATTGTTCGTACTCAAATACCTATATATATATAAATTTTCATGGCGATCGGTTGAACGGTGTAGAAGTGGTTGTACTGCAGCGCCAGCTATTGGTGAGTTAGATAGCATAAAAATTTAGCTACCCGTGGTATTACAAAAAGACCAATTAAAGAATTAGCAATTAATTAGTTCATACATGAATTAAGTAATTAAATGTCCAAAACAAAACAATGCGTTTACTTTGTTAAAACCGGTAGTATTTTAAATATATAAGTGTTTATGCATTACTAAATAATGAAACTGATATATTTGAGGATCACTGATCTACGAGTATGTGCAGGATTTAAAATGCAATAGATTTTCCAATGTACCCACACCAAAATGGCGTCAAATTGTATATAACCGCGATGTCTATAATCTGCATATATGCAATAAAGACTCGTCTTTATGACACATAAATTTGAATTGACATTTATGTTCGAGAACCCATCCATACATTCCAGAGTCGACGTATCCTCTTGTAGCGGCAAAAAAAAATCCGCTGAAGAGAAATTCTTCTTTTTATGTTATTTAATAAAATTAGATCATAATTCTGACATTGGTTAGGGGCGAGAGCTTCAAATGCTATATTAAATTTTTCTTAACCAACGAAATAAGCACGTCCTAAAACCTGGTTATGGTTTTCGCTTTCCTACCAAACAAGAAACTATAATAAAAATTTTCCTGTTTTAATACGCAATCAGTGTGAGGTTACCCTCTTTAACATTAATGAATTTTTAGAAAAATAAGAAATATTGTATGTACATAGTTTATTATTTAACCTGGCGCTGGCATTGTGACATACATTTACGTACTTCGTACCGTGGAACGAAAGTTATAGTATATTTATTCTTGACCTGCGACTAAATATGTTAAAGGACCAACTAAAATTAATCTTCTTCTGCGAGAGTCGTGTGGGTTAGGATTCTTAATTTTGATATGAATGAATTGGGGTTTTGAAATTAAAGATGTTCATTTATAAAACTATATCTATTAATTAAACAACAAAATCGGTGAAATACATAAGTTTAACGTTTTATGAATGATATAAAGGACTTAAGCGTGAAAAAGATTTATGATTAAAGAAACTTTTAAAGATTCTTATGAATTAACTTTTGAGCTTATCGCTAGTAACTGTTTTTATTTTCTCTAAAGTACTTATTTGTAGATCAGCATTTAATTTCAATTTTCAAATGTTTAATAATAAAAAATGCTTGTGTATTTCGTATTTGCTAATAACCTACTAAAATTATTTAAAAAACAATTTATTAAAACGTACGCAAAATAATTTATATAGAACAATTAAATTTACATATAATGTGTATAATTTTAAAATAATTATGTAAGTACTTTATCTAAATATACGAGGAAGGTTCAAATAAATAAAAATATACTACACAACATTATTTTAGGGGTTTGCGTGAGCAAAATTTTTACAAAGTGCTTTAACTAAGAAAGTAAATAACAATTCATTCCAAAAAAGATTATGGCAAATTATATTTATTAGATGTGTAGTAAAACGTAAATTTAAAAGTACTAAAAAATTAAGAAAAAAAGGTTCTAGTGAATTTATTGACATCTTTCTCCTTCAAAGCAATTGTGACAAGTAATAATTGAATGCCCTAAATCAATGTATTAGTTACAGATATAATATGACTTTTTTATCTTTAGACATTCACACTTTGAGTTGTCGCTTGTTACACTGTGGTAACACTAAATTTAAAGCCACTTGCTTCACAAAATGGCGACATCTTCTTAGATTGTCAACATTCGATTTCTATACAGCAAAAGCATTGACTGAAACGATATTTATAGTGAAAAAAAACCCCTCACTACTATTAAGCGATACATGATGATTGCTAGAGAGTTAGTCCATCACGTCTACACCTCCATTAGTAAAATTATAAAATATTTAATAAAGATGTACAAAATTCCTAATGGGAGCAAGCTTATCTGACTGACGTCTATCTGGCCTACTTTCGCTATTATCGAAGCACAAGCACTGTAGTAATAAGTCATCTTTTTAAGAGATATTATAGCTTTAAAAATGTCAATCCCAAAGCCATTTGCAGTCTATGTAAATTAGATAAATTTAAATGCGATGATTTTATAACACTTGCAGATGTCTTTAGGGATGAAACTATTTGTGTAAGTTCGGAAATTTGATGGTTAAATACTTTGAGGTATATTATATCCCACTAGGCAAACGCCGGGTTAATTTATTTGATTTTACAATCGGTTTCTTCTTCATGTATCAGATATACCAGGCGAAACTACAGAAATAGAATCCTTCATCACCCGCAAATAGCTCTACAAAGATAGTTTCTCTAAAAAAAATATTTATTTTGTGGTTTAACTAATATTTTATCAGGTTGAATGCCCGGTATAATTGTTTAATATATCACCTAATTCTCGTAGCATCCTAAGGCTTTTATCCTAAGGCTTTCACCTTTTAAAAGTAGTATTTTTCATAAGTGAAAACAATTCATACGAAAGTAGATAAAAACATTAAGAGATACATGCACTTGTTGCCTTATTTGATAAAGGCTCAATCAAAATTGCAAATAAAATGATTCTGTAACTTAATGTCATAACTAAAGCAATGCCCTGCAAAAAAATGGGAAACGTTTGCCTAAAAGAGAGTGAAGCAAACCATATGGACAAGTTATCGTGAAAACAACATACCATGACAAAGTATGACGTGTAACCAGTTTTTTTAATCTGGTTGAATTTAAAACTTAAAGACTAACTGGTTTATTTTTAGGGTCTAGATTTTGCAAACTAGAAAACAACTTAATTAATTACCTGTTATTAAAGTTTGTTTCCTTATAAATTGATTTTTGAATATTGTTCTTTTGGCTGTAAAGCGAATGCATATATTCTATATGTATATTTATCTTGTTGCTTGTGAGACGTATTGTACATCGGAAAAGATAGTTTATTTTTACATTTCGCTAGCTTTTCTGTTATTTGGGCTATCAAAAACTACACTGACTAGGTTGACTATAGAAAAGTCTTGAATTTAGCTTGCAGTGATAATTTCTAAGCTATAAATGGTTTGTTTACATTCACAATGATGCGGACTATATGCGGAGTACTGATTTTATTGGTTGCAAATGATAGGCAAGTGGAGAGGATCCACCCTGCTCTGCTAAGATTTGAGGTGCCGGATGTAGTCATTCTCCTCCGATAATTAGTGTCACATAGCCGCCAATTTCTTGATTCCCGCTAATTATAGGTTTGAAGTATAGAAATGTCTTTGTGAACGAATAGTTGTATATAAATGGGTTGGGATTGTGAGGTCTTTAAATTAAGTCGCTAGGTAACATGGTGGTGCAGCCAAATTTGCGTAAGTTTGTTAATTGTTGAATGTCAAAATGGCACTAGAGATAGCGTGTTTGAGATTTATAGGCCATCACCCTAGGCCGTAGACTTGTGGTGAACGTTAATTCGTTAATATCTAGGGAGTTTTATTCGTCAGAATGAACCAATAGTAGGCTTTTTGTTGGCAGCACGTGTTGTCAGCACGTGAGTGGTTTTTTATGGATTTCAACCATTTTGGGCGCAGTAATTGGATGACCGAAGTGGCAGCGACTTAAGCAGCTTTCGAAGGCTCCCCAATTCATAGAATTATTATGTCATCAGTAGGGACATCACTTAGCCAGCTGCCCAAAACATTGACCGATCAAGTATCTCATTTAAATTACCCTATATTTTATCTTGATTTAATTTGGCGCCTCACGCAACTTTTATAATTTGAGTTTAGAATTTTACTTGAGTTTGGAGTTAAATCAGATCACGTTAGGAAAACTTAATATTTTTGTGTCATTTAGTAATTTTTAGTAAGAATGGGGGGTAAAATTATTATCGAGGCTTTTATTTAGTAACTTTTAGTAACAAGGGGGCAGGTAATAGTATTTTTAATGGATCATTAATTTATATTTAGAAAGGAGGGGGGGTTGTCTATTCGTTTTTGCTTTTGCTACAATTCAATTGTTAGTACTTACAGGATTGTGTTGATAAGTATACCAACTTCCGAAAGGGTAACTCCCCAGAGGGTCAGGTTATAGACGCTAAAATGTTTGTTATCTACAAATGACATCGGAAAGTGGTTGAACTATATTTTATGTAAACTATAATATTGCTTTCCAACAGTGTTGTGTCATTGTACAAAAAACTAAAGCTAAACCAAAAGTACATTCCGAATCCCACAAAACCTTTCAAAAATCTTTACGGACTAAACTAACCGGATGGATCATTGGTCAAAAATATTGCAATTAAATAGAAGCGGTTATAAGCATTCTACTAGAAATTACAGTCGGCAAATTATTATCGGCTGAACAGTCTAATGAAAAAGATAAAACAATTGCCCAAAATACAATTACTTAATTACAAAACTATTAATTGAGATATCATTGTAATTTTAATACGTATATTTCCGTATCGTCCGACTTTCCCTTTTCTTAATTTTCAAAAAATCCTATACATAACAACCACATATGTCGGGATCCCAAATGCAACAATTGAAACAAGAGAGTCTCTGTTGTATATACACGAGCGAGAAAACAATAAGCGATAGGCGTAGTTGACGTACGGAATGAATAGAAAGAGAGGGGACCGTTCGATGTCACAGTCTTTTGGAGAGGTTGCAATAATGGTCGACATTACTTTCTGTTATAAACAAACGAAAGAGCAAATATGAGAATTAAAGCATACGCAAGAAATAAATAGAAAAAACTGAAATACGGTCTAAGGCTATCAGCAAGGATAAAATCAACCTTATAAGCTTGCTACATCAGAAAATGAACAAGAATCATAAACACAAACTGGGCGGATTATATTAAATTCATACGCAGTGCATGTGACAAAATATATATGTGACATAGGAAGAGCGAACAGGAATTTCAGAACACGTTACAGAGAATATCAATACGCACTTAGAAGACCAAACATATATCACACATTTCATAAATCATCTAATCAACAATGATCAGCCAAATAAAACAATAGAAGAAACAATGACCATAATAAAAATCAACAAGAAATCTTTAAAAATAAAAGAAAACATCGAAATTTATAAACACAATATAAATCAAAATATACTAAACGAACAAACACAACGTAAATTTGATAGCCTACTAACACCACTTAACATTTTACACAAGTAAACTGACAGGCGACAATAACCACGTTATCGGTAGTTTCTGCTGTAGTCGCTATGGGCAGGATTTTTTTTTTAAAGTAAGCGCATAATATGCCAAAAGTGCTTTCAGTTCTTCTCCTGGCTTGGGATAGTCTGTAATTATATATAGCATTAGAGCGATCAACTAGTGATTGTCTTCTTAGGTATGGTTTCTTTAAATTTTGGTGTAGGCAAAAGCTTGATCGCCTTCAATGACATGAGGAACCAGAACATTTATTCCTGGAAGTATTTTAGGAGGGGGTATATTAAACATACTATTTAGATTACTTTTTTGAATATCGTTGTATTGACCCCGTAATATCTAATATATAAAATTGTTGTAGACAGGTGACCAAAAAA
>WYDF02273994.1:0-17767 GCA_009867245.2 Adranes taylori | reverse complement strand
AAAAAGTATGTTAAAATGCAGCGGAATATTCATAACCGATGACTTGACGGAGAGGGACAGAGATACAGAGGAGGCTGATGGAGCTGGTTAAGGAAAGAGGAGGGCGTTATGGAAAAACGGAAGTGGCCTACAGGAAAGTTTGGGTGGGGAACGAATAATAGATTCGGAACGAGGAGAAAGAGAAATTGGTGCAAACTAAGGGAGGTGAACAATGAACAGGTGATCATGGGGAACGGAATCGGTCAGTAGAGTCGAAAAAGGCAGTGGGATGGCGAAGGAAGAAGGGGAAGTCAGAAGGTCAAAAGGAAAAGGGGAAAGTATGTTGAAATTATGGGAGGGAAGTTAGAGAATGAGGAGATTAAGGAGGAAATGAAGAGGAGAAGGGTAGAAGGGGTAAATAGAAGAACAAATGGAAATAGTAATGGCGGGGATGAATGCAGGGGAGAGAAAAGTATGGTTAGCGGGGGAAGTGATATGATATGCAGAGGAGAAGAAAAGAAATATGGTGGGGCAGTCAAGGAGGGGATATGGAAGAGTGTGGCTGGATGGAATGTTGCGAGACTGACAAAAAAGGTAAGGGATAGGGATTTTGTAAATTATTTAAGTAAATATGATATAATATCGACGGTTGAGACATGTGTTGAGTTGGAAAAATGGGAAGAGGTGGGAGAAAGATTAAAAGAAAGCCTGTTCAGCAAAAAGAAGAAATATTAAAGGTAGGGCGAATGGGGCTAATAGTGGGAGTAATGGAAGGAATTAAAAAAAGGAGGTGATGATGACGGAGTTCGAGATGGTGAAGGGAGTAGAAGTGGTGATAGGAAGGGAGAATTGGCTCGTCATGGAATATAGTGTTGGTGGACAGAATGGAAGAGTGGAGGAAGGAATACGAAATAATTGTGATTATCGGAGATTTGAACGTGAGGGTGGGAGGGAACGAATATAGGTGTGGAGGGAGAGTATATAAAAAGGAAGTCGAAGGGTTACTTAATATATGAGGAAGGGAGAATGTTAATAGAATGGCTGGAAGAACAGAGCTTGGTGATTATGAATGGATGTGTTGAAGGGTATTGGGACGGAGAGATTACATTCAGGGGCACAGTGTGTGGTGAGTAATAGATTATATCTTAGTAAATGAGGGGGCAAAAGAACTTTTAGAATGTATGAAAATGGAGGACAGGATAGAAGCGGACCACCTCCAGTTGGAAGTAAATTGGGTAACAGAAGGGAATTTGATATGTATGCGAGAGTATAACGAAGACAGAGAGAATGAGTATGTGACAGAAAGGAATGAATGGCGAGTAAGGAAAGGGGTAGTATAGGAACGAGTAGTATAGGAAGCGAGGAAGTTCAAGGATAGGTTGGAGAAAATGGAATGGAAGGAAGTGAGGATGATGGGGGAGTTGATAGAGAGGATTAAGGGAAATCTGGTTAAAAAGAAGACAACTATGCGGAGGAAAAGAACGGGGGAGGAAGGGATAGTATATAGGAAGAAGTGGAGCGAATTTGAAAAAGAAGGGAAAATTTAAGAAAAGTAAGAAAGGGAGAGGTGAATTGGGAGGAGTATGCTAGAGTGAACAGGGACTGGAAGGTGGAAGGAAGGAGGGGTCGAGTTGAAAAGGAGGAAGAAGAGAGGAAAATTATAAAGGGGTTGAAGACAGAGAAGGAAATATGGAGATACCTAAGCAAGACTAAAGAAGAAGAAAAGAGGGCAAACGTGGGGAATGTAAAGTTGTGGCAATGGGCTGAGAAGTGTGGGGAAGCAGTAGGGGACAGTGAGGGATAAGGGCGAAGTGAATATGATTGGGTCTAAAATGAGAGGGAAGAAGAAGAAATGGTGGATTAAATAATGGTAGATGAAATAAGAAGGGAATTTGGAAAGATAAAGGAGGGGGCGCAGCGTGTCCAGATGGAATGCCAATAGAGGTATGGAAGTACTTGAATGAGAGAAGGATGGAAGCGTTTGTAAGGTGTATGAATGCAGTATGGATGGGGGAAAAGAGGATGCTGGAAGAATGGAAGGAGGGGGCGATAATACCAGTGTACCAGAGGGTGAACAGAAGTGAGGTATATAACTACAGAGGGGTGACAATAATGAATGGAATATATGGATTGTATGCTAGGGTGTTTAATGGGAAATTACAGAAGTATTTGGAAGAACAGAGAATTTATCTAATACGCAGACAGGATTTGTTAGGGGCAAGAGAACAACGGATAATATAGTTACAACAGATAACGCTAAATTACGTTGTAAATAAGGAAGTTACTGAAGGGAGGAAGTTATACCTGGTGTTCTTTGACCTCAAATCGGCATTTGATTGACTAGAAAGAGAGAGGTTATGGAGGAGAATGAAGGAGGTGGGGATTGCAGGAGAATGTGGAAAATGTAAAGAGCCAGTATGAGGAAAATTGGACCGAGAATGGGAGAGGGTGTGTCAGAGAGGTTCAAGGTTGGAAGACGGGTTAGGCAATGACGTCCGCTGAGTCCTAGTCTAGTTAATATTTATGTCTCGGACTTGTTAAGAAATGGATAGGCAGGAGGAGTACTGGTGGGGAATAAAAGAATGCGGATGATATAGTGTGTATGGCGGGTAGCAGAGAAGAGTTGAAAGAGGTGATACAGAGTGAATAGATATATGACGAAATGAGGGATGGAGGTGATTGTGGATAAGACAAAAGTGGTGGTGTGTAAAAGAGGAGGGAGAGAAAGTAAGAAGGATGTGTTTGGAATGAATGGGACGGCAATTGAGTGTATGAATAAGTGGAAATATTTAGGTTACATGACGAGTAGTATAGGAAGCGAAAGGGAGCGTGTAAAGATGATAGTTAAGAAAATGGGGGTAGCAGCAGAAAGGTTTAGTAAGAACAGATTTGGTGATTCGGTGAAAATGAGGATAAGAATTCTGAATGTGTGAAGGGTATGTTAATGTATGGAGCAAAAGTTTGGGCGGTAAGAGAAAGAGAGAAGATTGAAAGAATGACAATGAAATACTTAGAGAGGATTTTGGAGTGGACAGGTCAATCCCGAGGGATATCGTGTTACAGGAGGTAAATGGGTATAAGTGTTGAGTAAAGGGTGTAAAGAAGATGGCAAAATATGAAGTGAGGGTAGTGGTAGGAGAGATGGAAAGAATTGTAAGGAAGACATGCATATGCGTTATGGAGGAAGCTGAAAGGGGAGAGACAAAACATAGGTTGGTGATGGAGCGGAAGGAAATATATGAGAGATATGGGTGGTCGATGAGAGAATAGTATGATAGAATGATGAAAGGATGGGCAAGTGAAATGGAAGTGGGGAGAACAATGATGGATGTGGAAAGGCAAGAGAGGAGGGAGAAAATAAGAGGAACTGGTATAACGGAAGGTACAAGGAAATACAAGTGGAAGTAGCGGTGCCAAGTATTTGAGTTGAGTAGGAGTATGAAAGAGAAAAAGATGATTGCAAGGTTTAGGTGCGGGAGCATGGAAAGAGGGAGTTGCTATTGTATGAGAGAGTGAAAGATGCTGTAGTTTATGTAGAGGTATGGACGAAATTTGGGAGCATTGGGTGAATGAATGTGAAATGTTTGGATGGTCGAATAAGGAAAGGGAGCAAGCAAGGAATTGGAGAGCGTGTTTGGGGAAGAAAGGGAAAGGCAGTAAAATAATAGAGAGAATAGGGGAGGAAATAAACGGAAAGGGAAAGAGGTAAAAATGACAAAAATTGAAATTGGGCATGTCAGGTATCTCCTGCCCTGGAAATAGTAATACATAGTGCTTTTATTTGTTATTTTAATAAATTTTTTTTGTCGTAATATTTTCGGTTACTTTGGTTTCTTATTAATTTTTTTGAGAGTTTTTTTTGTTATTTTCTTTCTACGCGAGTTTCGAATTCGAGTTCCTTTAATTTGTAAAGATTTGGAAGTAATTTTCCTCACACATGTTTCATCTACCTCATTTGACTTCCACCCAATGCTTTTACATTGCATCTTCCTTCTTTCCTTTCCACTTCACTCATATAGGTTATCTCTTGCCATCTAACTTTAGTAATTCTCTCTGTCATCGCTCTTTTTTTTTCACTCCAATAATACCTTTCATCACTTATCATTTTTCTCAATCTTCCCATATATTATTCAATTAAAATTCCGCCCCGATTCTATTGGAATATGGCCAGGCTCAATACGATCACCTATTCTCATATACTCTACACATGTACTCGTCCTATCATTCGTTGCCATATAACCCTAACCATAAACGGTGGGCGGGGGTATTATGTCGGCCGCTTATGGTTGCCCGTGAAAAAGAAAATTATATGTAGCAAATTTTCAAAAAGATGCTTGCTTATGTTTAATAATGTAGGATATTTAATTATGTATATATTTTTGTTTCGTGATATGCGAGTATGTTAAAATCATTCATATTTAATGACAACTGTATTAATTTTTATTGATGTCATATTGTCAACAAAATATGACTGAAAGCATATTTGAGGATCAACAGTTTTCCGTGTGAATAAATAGTTTGCATTGTGAGTATACTTATTTTCGGAATTTAATTTATTGAGTTTAAAATTATCAAATAGACTAACACATGTGTGTGAAATATGTAAAAACTTATAAAAATGTATGTGTAATATTAAATTTTAAGATAATCCACTAACCTACCTTCCCAAAATTCAGAACGCCGCTTATCCTTTGAGACGCGTGCTACATCGTGTGCATCATCACATCAAAGGCGCCGGTACTGACAATACATTCATGGCTGTGTGCTGTATAGATTTTGCATCTTATTTTTACCTTACATCTTTACATAATAATTAATTAATACAAATTTAAAGTAACTATAACATTCTGAGTTACACATATTAAGGATTTAGGTTATAACTTCCATTTAGTATCAAACAGTATGTTTCTAGTACATACAGGAACTCAATAAACATAAAATTTTCATCATTTTAATCATGTGCGATCAATTGTTCCTTCCGGATTAAGTTTTGGTTTTCGGGAGGTTTCCCTAAATCAGGTCAGGGACGCAAAAAACGGACTTAATAACAGTCGGTCCAGAGATGCGTTTCGCCTTGGTGCTTTTCGAATACGAAGTGTCAAAGACATTGATCACCGTTAACAATATTTTTTAACATGAGTATTACACAAAATACCTTCCCTAGCAGTCTTAAAATAGCAAAAGTGATTCCTATTTCTAAGAAGGCAAACGCGAATTGTTTGGAAAGTTGTCGGCCCATATCAAATATACCCACAATTGCTAAAATTTTTGAAAAACTTTTAAAAAATCGAATTGTCTATATATGGAAACCAACCATCTTTTTAATATAAACCAATTTGGGTTTAGGCCTGGCCTGTAAACAAAGGCGGCAATATTAGAGCTTGTAACTGCTATACTTGGTTCCTTTGTATCAAAATCGAGTGCGCAAGCGATATTTTATGATCTCTCAAAGGCGTTCGATTGCATATCACATGAACTGCTAAAAGAAAAACTATCTCTGTACGCTTTAGACCACGAGGCGTCTTAATTAATATGTTCCTACCTTAAAAATAGAAATCAATTTATTGAATTTGCAGAAAAGTGGTCTGACATAAGCTCCGTTCATATTGGAGTACCACAAGGCTCGGTCCTATTCTTTTCATTCTGTTTATTAATGATTTCTTTGTGATAACAGGTACAAAAACAATACTATATGCGGACGACTCAACACTTTTCCTAAAAGCATAGGATAGGTTGGAACTATTGGTTCATTCAGCAAATGCACGCGCGGCCTCAGAATCATGGTTTGTGGAAAATCGACTTTGCATAAACTCTGGAAAGACTCAATCTGACACTGATTGTAGAGATGAGTTACCATACAGAACTGACTGTAGAAATGAGTTTAAAAAACTTCAAATAATAACTTTCCCATCCATGTATATTTACGAGGTACTGGTGTACACTAAGAAACACCTGACGCTATATCAATATGGCTGTGATATTCATAATCACGATACTCGTCATAAAATGAAACCCCGACCGATAAAAACACGGTTAACAAAAGTTCAAAGATCCTGAGAAGCAATTGGGGTAATATATTATAATATGGTCCCTGTTAAAGTATCATCTGCTACCAGAATCTGATTTTACTTAAGAGCATTTTTCCTGAAACTGGCTAAATTCTGGGAATCCTACCTGTCAGATAATTTTTCACGGACACGTGTATTCTGCATATATGTTGCGATTTGAATTCCCGCAGTAGAAGGCTGAGTAGATGTTGACGTTCATTCGTAGTGAGATTCTGTATATCTGGAATTGTTATTACTTTCCCAGGGGGGTACTTGAAGCTTCCATCTTCTTTGAATGTGCAGTGACGTTGCTTCTTCTCGTTTCTCACTAAGCAGTCTAATGAAGCTTTCTCCAACAGCTTGTTTTATTAAAGGATCGTCAGCAACAATATCACCAAAATCACCAGAGATTTTATTCAAAACAATTTCTTTATTTAAAGGATAAATTCCACATTTTCTGAAACCCGATATTAGATTTTCATCGCCGTTCTCCCCCAATTTCGTCATTAAAAGTTTAGAAACTCGAGGAAATGTATCTTTTGGCACGCCTCTGGAACGACTTCCTTCAGTTATGTTTTTCCAATCGTTCAGAATTTTTCTCCAATGTCTCTTCATACGACGGAAATATGCCACATCTGAAGGCTGTAGAAGGTGTGTAGTGTTAGCGGGTAGGGCAATAAATCCTATAGTATTCAATTCACACTGTGTGATCACCTCCAAATTCAGATGATAGGTTAGGTTGTCCCCAATTAAAATTTTACGGTCCTCCTAACGTTTTAGCAAGGGAACCATTAGATTTATAAATCAATCCTCAAACACATCAAACCATCCACTTTTGATACGGTTATACCGAGCACTTGAAGAGCCATATTCTGCCCACGTTGACCAGTGTTTCTCAGACTTATAGTTGATATATACTTGAGCAAGTTGGCCTGCAGCATTTTCGCATATCATAAGAGTTGTACATGCATTCGTGGAATTACGAATTTTCTCTGTGTACTTAGTTTCCTTCCTTGTATTAACTTTTGATTTTCCTGGATCATCTACTAGATTTCTCACGTCATAGTTTCAAAGACTAGATGTAGAGACTCCTTCCAGTTCAATCTGCAAGTTGTTAAAGTATTTGTTAATAGTTTCTTCATTTGTTGCTGCTCCTGCGTGGGAGATATTTTGGGAAAACCTTTGAGTGACTTCGGGTTTGCGGTAAGCTACCCAGTCCGAACCTGGAATATTATTTGCAAAACATGGAACTTTTCTACCTTGTCGCTCTAGATACGTCTCGACTACAATTCTAAGATCATCATCTGCTACTGGAAAGCCAAATGCCGATTAAGCGATTACGTGAGCAGAAAATGATTTTTCTTCTTGACTTGAAAAACAACTTTTGGTTTTACAGGATTAAGTACATGTTTCCAATGTAGTTTATTCCATAAAGTGTTTCTTGATATACGGTATTTTCTTGCTGCGTTTCGTAGTGTGAAATACATTCGGATTTAATCTCTTCAGTGGCTTGTTGTAAACTTCCTTCGGTATAGTTTTTATATTGTCTCGCACCAAGCAATCGCCGTTGCTTTCGATGCATTATAAATCTAGAAAAAAGGAAACAGAAATTGGTGAAAAGTCCAAAATCTCCATTCTGATGTAACGTTGGTGCACAATGCATTTTTATATAAAATTACTTATATTAGCTTGTACGGTGTAACTTTGGGAGATATACCAAAGTGATCCCCTTATGTATGAGATAAGTTACAATCTTTTAACAAATGTAAATAGTTTCTTCAAATGATCTTACAAAGTTTTAGCAGTGGTCACAGATCCAAGCTAAAATATTAATATTTAAATTGTACTTACCAAAAAGTAATAAACGTTATCGATTTGTGTTCCACTAGACAAAGTTTGCGTTCTTTTGCAAAACACCTCTCTTAACTACTGGAAATGAGTTATGCACTAGTTCTTCTTTAAAAAAATCCAATGATGCCAAACTTCACCATTTCGCTAATTATTGACATTTTTCCAAAATCAAGTAACAGATCGTTTATCAAGTTTAAAAGATTTTATTCAATAAACTGTCAAAAAAACACGGTGTCCCAAAGTAATACCCAAATCCCTAAGTTACCCTCGTTTGGGGTAATATAAAACATTCCTCATATTCGTACTTTATATTCAAGTGTCACATTCGCAACATTAGTTTTCATTGTTTACGTGAAGAGAATATCTGTTTCTATTTTATTTCCAAATAATCGTATACATTCTCATAAAACATTAGAACATAAATTATTAAATAACAAATCATATTGTATGAACTCTTTTTTACGATGTAAGATCATTCTTTCTGAGAAGTTTAATAACCATTATAAGCGTATTAAGTTGTAAACTTTAGAAGTGAAATCAGATAAAGATAAAAAACAATATATAGTGCGGTTTAGTCGTTTATGCATATTTTTGCTTTGTCATTTTTTACTTTTTCTATTTCAAAGGTTTCTTGTAATATGACTTTGAATAGATATAGTCCTACCTTTGATGCCGTTTTGTTATTCATCTGTTCTCTGAATCTAGTCTTTGTTGAATTTTGAACATTTCAGTGTTGGAGTCCACATTTTAATGAATTAAAACAAAGTGTTCCAAAACCTCCATGTATTTATAAGTTTAAATCAAAACCTCCAGCCGGTGATAGATGACAATTTACAAAGCTATGTGGATTGAACTTGACATGTTTCAGGGAAACAATTACCCCTTCTTCAGAAGAACTGAATAAATAGTTAAGTTAAAAATAATAAATTGATTAAAGCAAATAAATAATACTTTTAGAATGTCTTTATGCCACTATGACAAAATTAATGTCTTACATGATGGAATTAGGCTCCATACCCGTTGTGGTCTTATATCGTGGTGGAATTAGGCTCCGTACCCATGAATTCCTCTTACTAACGTACCAGTCTCGCAAACACTACAAATGACAAAAAATATAATAGCAAAATACATTGAAGACAAAACAGACCAAGAAAAGAACATACACAATATTAAAATTTACGATCGAATTACCCACAAACAAAACTCTAAACTTTTTAGACGTCACAATAAATATTACTAACCATAATGTAATAGAATATGCCATTTTAAAATAAAGGTCTCGTTTGTTGGCTTATGCGAGTTTAGACAGGAAATTTCATCCGACTACAAATCTGTGAATGACGGTTAAGCTTTTTACCCTTTTGGCGCTTAAAAATCTGATTGTATATAATAATTAACGTGTTTTTGAGGGAGGCGTTTTTCTATGAGATACTTTGACGCATCAAGCTATTATTTCCACCGCTGGTGTGCCCACCACTTTTAAAAATCAACACTACTTGCATTTTCACTAGATAAGCGCCAAAAAAATAATGCAACTTTGATCCTTAAATTTTCTTAACGTATTGGGAAGAGACTTTTGATTGGCCGGAAGTATAATCCTCCTAAAAAATTTGTATCAGAGGATTTCTTTGTAACTCGGCCTTTTTTGCGGCAGGCGCCATCGAAAGCAAAACCACTACAGCTCAACGAATTCTTTCGTTGCCAGAAAATTCACATAAAAGGAGCCTTCCAGGCCAGAATCAAAGGAGATTCAATTTTCGAGTTGTTGTCATTTGATGGCTGCGAGAACCCAATCGCGCCAGTTCAAAGCTATAATTTTGAAGTAAGACCTAGTTAATTCCTTTTTGGTCAGCGAGAATGATCGCAGTCACTGTTAATTTGATCTTAAAGCGTTATAGTAAAATTTAAAATATTCAAACAACATATGAAATTTACAAAAAGTAAAATTCAACAAAAAATAAAATTCTACGAAACAAGTAAAAGTTTAAGTATCAGACGACACATATTCTGCTGGATCTTTCGATTCCCAAATCATTACCATTTTCTTCTACTCTTGTTCTCATATTATTTTCCCATTATCCTTGACATCGACGCAAGATATGGAGAGTCACACGAGAAGAAGATGTTGCCAACGAGGACATCACCGCCGCCAATTACAGTACTTTGGCAGAGGCCAAATTAATTCCGTCAACGCAAATTATTATTACTCAATATCCTCAGCATCATTATTCATCAACAAAAAGCCAATTATCATAACTCTTCAATGCATTTCTACACCTACGAAAGTCCTACGCCAAGAGCGCGTCGATAAGGTTCTACATCGCCAATGCTCAATTCGATCATCATCTATGTGTTATTCAACCAATAATCATTTATTTAATCCTGTCAACTTCAACGCCGTTGGTACAGAGGAGAGGTTCATTCCCGAGCCGTACTCATAGATGAATAAATCTAATACAATATAATATATATATAATCATATTTAGTTCGTCACGCTTTATTTGCTGTATTATTTTGAATGGAAGAAGAGAAATGAATCAGCCTAACAAATTTTTAATAATATTTATAATCAACATTATTACCATTAATTTAAAATCGCGCTTCGAGGCATATATTTGAAGTTATAAATACTAGAACAATAAATCAGACTATTGAAACTTGTTACTGGCTTTCTGTGTTTATCATATATGAAACTACGTACTTTATTATAAAAATTTGATCATACGAATTCCTAACCCAACCCTGAATCTCATGCAAGAGCAAGTTATGTTACAAACAGAATAAACTATAAAAAGCAGTATAGTAGTTATAAACAAATTACGATCCTGCTTTGATTAATTCTGTAGCAGGTAAACCGTAACTATGAGTATTGAACTTGACATGTTCGGGGAGATAATTACCCCTTCTTCACAAGAACTGAATAAATAGCTAACTTAAAAATAATAAATTGATTAAAGTAAATAAGTAATACCTTTAGAATGTCTGTATGCCACTATGACAAAATTAATGTCTACTATTTTATTTAACTATTTTATTTTGCACGTTGTGTACGCCATGATTGGAACTGTACTACAACCTTCTTAGGACGCTGTTTGAGGAAACGCCTAAAGAGAGTAATGCCCTCTATAGAATATTTAAACAAACATTTTTAAAAAATTTATAATAATTTAGACATTTAAATTATTGATTTTCTGAAATCAAAATACATTTTCAAAAGTTAATCCTGTTGTACATGAACTGGATTATTGTCATTATATATTTACGAATTGAGATTTCAAAGAAAATATTGAAGAAATATCAATTTGTCAAATTACATTTCAAATTTCAGAGAGTTGGTATCCAATTTGACAGGATCAAATGCAGATACTAAATTCCCTAATTGAACTAAAAGAATGAAAGGTGATTCCCTGAAGATTCCCAAAAGATTCCCAAAAGATTCCCTGATCAAACAAAACAACAAATAAAATATCTTTTTCCCTCGCTAATAACCCTTATAACAATGAAGTACAAAGGAAACCAGAGACATCCTCTCCAATTTACATGAAATTACAATGACAATTTACATGAGGAGGTATGAAAAGCTATTATGTTTTTTAAAAATCTGATATTATGTTTTTATTATGTTTTCTAAAAACTTTAGTAAAACTATTGTAAAGGTTGTTTAGATAAGTTAAAGAAAAATATTTTTTAGGTTCATTGTTTGAGAGAATATAAGTATGGGTTAAATTGGTGTCCAGCTTATTGCATTTATCTATAAGTAATTTGAGAATAGTATTATCTTTGAAACCATTTTTTAACGCTATACCTCTGATGGTATTAACTCAGTAATGAAAATATCTTGATGTGATATTATCATAGCCCTATGTACGAGTCATCTGAAACCTGCCAATTTGTGCGAGGAAGGAACTACTGAAGAATTGTGTCACAATAAGTCTGCTTCCGATATATTTGTAATGATAAATCATGACTGCTATGATCTATCATTACATCTAAGAAAGGAATTTTATTATAATGAGCCAATTCATAGGTAAAATCAATATTATCATGAAATGAATTGAAGTTTGAATTAAGCAAAGTATGTCATCCACAGACCCATTAAATATGATCAAAATATCAGCGAGATACCTTCTCTAGAATTTGATTTTAGAAATTAAATAATTATCAGAAGTTAGTGTCTTATTTTCTAAGTGGCGCATAAAAAACTCAGCAAGAACTGGGTTCACACCATTACCCATTGGAAGCCCTGAAATCTCTCTTCTTATAACATTGTTAAATATGAAGAATTCTTGTTTAAGGCGAAGTTATAATAAGTCTATTAAGAACTCACAACTAACGTCCGACAATGAACCATCAACTAGTATATCTGTCACATTGTTAATGACCTCACATCTCGGAACTGATGGAAAAAGACTAGATACATGAAACGAAAACATTTTATAATTAGGTAAGAAGAAGTTTTTTAAATCATTAACCAGATGTTCTGAGTTCATCAATGAGTGGTTATTTTGGTTTAAAAACGGTTTTAATTTTGAATTTACCCATCTGGTGAAATTAGACATCAGTGCGGAGCGAAATGAGATAATGGGCCTTACTGGAATGTTTACAATGTTGTCTTTGGTGAATAGAACATCGTTCTTCAACTTATGCCACTTGGACAGGGCATAGCATTTTGGAATAGAAAAGTGCTTAGGAAGAATCTATTTAACATCCTTATATGTATCAGTAATATTTTTTAAGAGATTTCTCAATTCAACAAGCATACCATTTGTTGGATCTTTGTTAAATACTTTATATTTGCCTGAATAAAGTTTTTTCCGCTATATCAATATAGTCTGAATTATTTATCAATATTATACTATGACCTTTATCTCCCTTCGTTAAAGTCAAATTCTGAGATGAAAATAATTCCACAAATTGTTTTAAAACCCCTGAATCTTGTTTGAATTGTGATTTGTTATATGAAAGTACCTCCCATATTTCAACAAGAACTTATTACTTAAAGTCGTGGAATAAATACTATCATCCTTATATGGTGTGTTAATTACCAAAATTGGGACAATATATTGTTTTGAAGAATTTGTTTAAAGAGCGAAATTTTCTTTCGAAATATTTGAATAATTGTTCAACGTTAAAGGATGGACATTGAAAGGAATAGAGCTCAACATAGATTGAGCAAATTTTCAACTTGTGGAATTGGTAAGACATTGGTTAAATAACTCTTCAAATTTAAAAAGGATAAATCAAAATGATTAGAAGAGTCGTCAACTTTTATGTCAACATAGTTAAGAGACACTATTGTTGACATGAAACTATCATCTGTCGATGGTAACATATTTGTTGAAAGTGATTCTGAGATAGTAGATGATACTTCGTTAACCGAAGATTGAGAAATATTGTAACGATAGAAATGTCTACGCAACTTAGACAATACGAATTTAAATGTCATAGTTCTCATAGCTCAGGATCCAGTGTGTTGAAAACTTTATGGCAGAGAATCCGTTTAATGATAGACATACATCTTTTGAGTGTAGCCCATTAGAGCTTTAAGAATTAACTCTCCGTTTTTAAAAGAAGGAACGTCGAGTGAGGTTTCATACAGTTTTAGCAGCGCCCCATAGTTGCGAACCATAGATGCCAGCGCCACTTACCTTCCAGTTTTTTTAATCAAAATCCTAACTAGCCCACGTCACTTTATTCCAAAATGTTGCCCATTAATCATAGATATTTAGCTCCAGTTTAAGTACTTATAAAGTTTACTGTAAGTGAAGAAAGTAAATATTTTTGTGTATTAAAGTAAGTTGATAAAAGTACGACAAGGTAGATTCAGAAGTCAATTTTATTATTTTACTTATTGATTCTGACTAGAGAAATAATTTGTAATCAATCAGTAGTAGAGTAAATTATTAGTTAAAGTGTGTAATTAACTATTAAATTCATTGTAAGAGTCAAATTAGAAGCTAACGTAGATTTATTTAGTTGCGTAATAATAATTATTTTATCACGCCTCACGCCATCTTGTAGTCAGCTTACGTCACGTATGAACGTGTTTTGCTGTAGATAGTTGTCGTAGATTCATGAATTATATCTGTTCGCTTATATAGAGTGATAGCACGATTTCCGAATATTTAAGTGAACGTTGAATTCTTATTTCATAAAGATTAACCATTTTTACTAGTGAATTTATTGATGTGATGATAGATATTAAGGCAAACTTAAGACTGATTGATAGTTTTATTTCTTATTAGTTTTATTCTTATTAGTTGATAGTTTTATTTCTATTATTTTTGTCCAGTGTAATGTTAGTATGTTATGAAGTGAATTGATAATTTAATCCTTAAAGGACTTAACTCGTTTCTCTGAGGCCGTTAAGGGTTTAGAATAGACGAGGGCCCTAAAATTAATAGACCTTGTACTGTTTAAGAAAGCGCTGTAAGGGCTACCCCTAATAAAACCTTGCATAATTAATTACTCAAGAATTACCTTAAGCTCTACCATCATTTAGAAGATATATTTGATTACATTTTATGATCCCGAAGAATCAGGAGTTTTCTCAGCCAATAGGAGTTTGGGAATACTAGCCTGATTCGCATGTCCGTGTCGCATGTCCGTGTCCAGTTGGTGTTGGTAGATGGTAGTAGATGAGTTTAAAAGATACAGGGTGGTGAAATAAAAAAAAAATATGGAAACGTAAGTATAGGCAGAATATGTATATGTTTAAAGTTTTTGATCGCGCTCGGTATAATGTATAATGGAGAGGTGGTGAATATATTAAATATAGCCCTCAGATGGTGTTAGTAGTACAGGAGACTGTAAAATATACAGGGTAGAGCTTATGCGCCAAATCCAAGATGGCGGCCGTTATATCATTGGCTAAAAATTTAAAAATTGAAATTTTGACAGTAGTCATTCAAAATGGAAAATAAAATGTCTTAAATTTCCAGAGTATACAGGGGCGAGTTGAAAAAGAATAGCAGGAAAAAATTTAAATCGTTTTATGCTATTTGCTATTATACAGGCAGCGTTAAAAATAATAGTGACACGTGTATACAGGAAGAAGTTAAAAATTATAGCTTTAAAAATTAAAATTTATGCATTTTCCGCTATCTATTCGCGTTTATAATTTTTCTATTATACAGGCTAGCATTAAAAATAATCTAAAAAGAGTATACAGAGGCGGCTTGAATAAAACAGCATAAAAAATTAAACTGATTGCAGGTTTTGCCAAGTATTTGCACCTATAGATCATCTATTATACAAGGTAACATGAAAATAATGGTTCCAAAAGTATACAGAGGCTGGTTTGAAAAATAATAGCCTGAATTTGTTTTAAATGGCTTAGTTTTATGTTGCTATTTGCGTCTATAGTTCGTCTATTATACAAGATGACATTAATAAATCAGTGCCATAAATATACAGGGGCGGTTAGAAAATAATAGTATGAAATTTTTTTAAATAAACATCAAAATAGATTAAATCATGTATTTATATATTATGTCTAATGTTTGTAGCAGTAGATGCTACATACATTAGACGTTGGAAAGTCTGCAGGCTGCGAAAAGTCAGTGTCCTCTCAGAGCGATGAAAATGTGTAGTCAGTGTTTGGTCCCCACTTAGAATAGGTCCGGTCCAGTCGACGTCACGTGTTCGATTTAAGGCGGGTACACACTTGAATGTTAAATAAATTATATTGATTGGGTTTGTTTTGGGTATAGTATAACACAGTACCGGTAGGTATTTTATATATTGGTGTGAGACGTCAGTAGTGTAAATGTCCTAATGTAAGAAGCCCCCCTAATGTTTAGGGGTCCTTTGGTAAATGCGAGAGATGTATCTATAATTAAAACCTTTGATACACTCTGACGTTGAGAGATGGCGTGAGTTGTATAGATTTTGCAAATATATAGGATGGTAAAAAATGGTACCGTAGTCGCAAATAGTTGATATGTATGCTAGTAATAGATATTATACATTTTTCCACGTCATATAATGTGGAAACAACGGAATTGAAAAACACAGTCAGTTTTATGTATGTAAATTATGTATAAATAAAATTCTTTATCCACTCTCTATAAAGGCGAGAGATTATGTTACTTGTACATATATTTTGCTGTATGAGGCTGTTTCGGTATAATATGGCACAGTATCAGTAGATATTACGCAATATAACCTAAATGTTGCTAAATCCAAAATATCCATCAGCCCAGATGTAAATCAAAATCTAATTGTTCTAATTGGGTCTAATCAAAAAATAGGTGGTAGATTTGTAACCAGATTTCAAATAAAAGTGACAAGGTTTGAAAAAGTAATTGGAAAGGATTGGCAAAAAATATATACCAGAGACGTACAAAAGTTTCTTGAATAAAAACAAAATGATATCAGTTAACAATTTTGTTGAATTTTGACAGCTGGAAGACCGTAAAATATACAATATGATGGTTTAAAGAGGTATATGCTACGTACAGTATTTGTTGGAATAAGTATAGGCTACATGCAGCTGATGTTGCAAGTTCTAGGGCCTTCACAAACTCAGTGTCCCCTCGTAGTCGATGGGTAAAAAGTGTACCCTCTGAGAGTATGTCAGGTACTGTCGTCATCACGCGATTGACATAAAGGGTGTACACACTTGCATTTCAATAAAATGATGAGATTTTAAATTTATTTTGTTGTTTCAGGTATGTTTTGATACGATGCAATGCCGGTAAATATTACGCAATAAACCCCATATTGCGAAATCCAAGATGATGGCCGATCCTGATGTAAATAAAAAGACATGTCATCGAGAGGTTTCTAAACAAAAACCACATGTTAAACAAAAAACCAGATGGTCTAGTCCAAAGCTCCTGGTGAAGCCTCACCTCAAATATAAAAGTAACTATATACTACCAGTTCGGTAAAAAATAAGTGTCTAAGAAATATATAAGAACCGTACAAAAAGTTTGAATAAAGCACAAAATGACGTCATCTGAAAGTTTTGTTAAAGTGAGACTGCTGTAGAATATTAAAATATATAATATTGCGGTTGAAAATAACTATATTTGCTCCTTTTTCATAAGTAAATATGTGACATGGGATTGGTTCGGTAAGGCAGATAACCTACTATTTTTAATGTTGTTTCTGAACTTGAGGGGGCCTAGGAAAATGCGAGAGATGTCTGTAAAAGTATAATGTTTGACTAACTGTAATGATGTGGATAGATGGCGTGAATTGTATGGATTTTGCAAATATACTTGCAAAATATGTTTCATATTTACAATGTACATAAAAAGTGTAAACTATTTATAATAGACACCACAATTGAGAGATGACGAATTAAGAGAAGGTGTAGGCGGCAGAATCTGCGGTCGACATCTACTTAACATTGTAGATGATATAATAAATATATTTCTCCGCGCCCCTTCTCCTACCTTCCGTAATTCCTCTTATCATTACTTATACGAATAAATATGTGGCAATAATAAATATGTTAGAGCGAAATACGGAAACAAGATAAAAGGGAGGATAGGTGACTAAATGGAGATTGCACCAAATTTCAAGGTTGTGTCGCAAAACGTGAAATAAGAATTTGTATGAACATTGTTGAAACACGAAAAGACTAACAGACAGCAGAGAGTAGTGGCTTTATTCGTGGTAGTTAAATGAACATGTACGTATAAACATTGTTGAAAAAGTAAGAAGAAACTCTCTAATAGCAACCAGACAGGCTCAATTCGAGGTTATTCCTTTATAGATTAGTCCATAGCATGTCGACATTCCGGGTGTATTAAAACTAATATCAAATTAAAATCATCGGTAGTTGGACATCAGGTTTTATTGAAAAAAACAACAAATCAGCAAACGTTTCGAGCCTTCAAGTAGCTCATCATCAGTGCTAAAAAAGGACATTACACTTT
>WYDF02273983.1:0-17769 GCA_009867245.2 Adranes taylori | reverse complement strand
CAAATAAAAATCCTTACTTTATATCAGCACTGAAGAAATATTACCAAACATTAAGCCTAGATAATATACGAAGACAGGAAAACCGCAAACAAATATGATCCTATTAGCGGAGTCACACTGGGCTCTGTCCTGGGGCCGGGACTTTGAAACCTGTTATATGATGATCTGCAAAGGATCCTACATCTTTCGGAATAATCAGAGACAAGAACGGAGTGGGTCTCCTGAGTAAAATCCAATAGACACTAGATAAGGTCTTGAATTGGTTGAAAAGCATAGGACTGATCATTGCGCTCCAAAATACGGAGGCTATTTTGTTCTCTGGGATGAGTAGACGTTCGACAAATACTGCTGGAGGATAATTTCAGAAGTAAATACTGTGTGATATAATTAAGATTTTAAAATAACATGGCAACACTGTCTAATTTAGATACGACAGATTTGACATTGTCAGGGGCTTCCCCCAGAGGTGAGATCACGTTTGTAAGCATTACACGCAAGAAATACACAAAATCCGTAGAACTTAATAGCACATACGCTGTTGAACGCAACATCATGAAATATCGTAGCTCAGCTACCAAAGACAATACTAAAAAAAGGAAACTGCATAAAAAAGTCAAGAAGATAAATAATAGGAGAATCCTAGAATATTATTGCAGTGAATACATCCCGCTGGGCGCAGTGAATCAAGATCATCGCATTGCGGATTCATCTGGTAGAGCTGAGGAGAACCGGACTTAGTGGGTATAGGCTGACCCATAGTTCGTATGGAACTGAACCGGAGCGGCGTAAATGCATTTTAAAACCTCCAGTAAAAATATTAAACGTCATACATATTTGCTCTCAAAGGAAGGTGCAACTGTTGAAAGCTGTAGATAGATACCTACTACAAATTTTGCGATATTGGCAGATGTTTAGTGAAATTCATTATTTGGGAACATATTAAACTTTCAAAATTTCATTTTGGTTCTACGATTATCACCCAATTTAATTATTGTGTACTAATAAAATTTATTTATTTTTAGAACTTTAAACCCGTTGCCTATCCTAAGAACGATTATGGTAAATTTTATTCTGGTGATTCTTATATAGTTCTCAATGTAAGTAATATATATATACATTTAACTAAAATATATTGTAAAAAATGCATGTTTTTAGACGAAAGAGAAAAATAAAATCAAAAGTTGGGATATACATTTTTGGCTTGGAAGCCAAACAACACAGGTAATTTTTTTAAAATACATAGTGGCCTATTGGTAAGTCAAACTTCAATAACTCAGTTTAAACAAAACAATACACAAAAGTTGAATCATAATTTTGTTATAGTACTTTATTAATAACGGGAAGTCCGTCCTCTAATGCTTTTGTAAGACTACCACAACATCTGAATTAAATTTTTTGAAGCAGGACGATACATATGCGATTATTTTTATTAGATTAAAGCAGTGATGACGAAACTTTTTTCCGTGTGACAGAACGTATAACAAAAAATAAGGTTGCATACTTGGTATTTAAATTTTATTTGGATAAATGTACATTACATTTATAATGAAGGAAACAGTAAATACAGAATTTTTTATTAAAAAAATATAAAAACTAAAACTACTGGTCACATATTTAATGCTAAGTGTCCACTTGAGACAAAATAGTCTCGAGAGTAGTCTTGAGACTAGACTCATAAATGTATATGGGCCTGAAAGCACTTTCAAAGACAAGTCGGTGCCGGTCTCGGAGACTGCACGTGTCGCAAGTGGATATGTTCATTCCAGCTCTCGTGATTTAGTCTCCAGTCTTCTGTCATTGTTGGAAGAACTCAGACTTCTATAAAAAGCGTGTATTTAATTTTTTGTTTCAAAATAAATTCATAATTTTTGTGTTTAATTTGATAAAATGAGCACACGAGAGTCGACAGATAAGGAAATTTTTGAATTAATCAATCTTTATGAGGAACAGGAATTTTTGTGGAATGTTAAACATAAGTTGTACAGGAATGATGATAAAAATGAGTACTTATGAGGAATTTACAACAAAATTTAAGAATTGTGATGCTAACGAAATTCTGAGAAATATACATAACTTACGTAATCAGGTTTACATATTTATCTTAAATTTAACTGATGATATTTCGAATCACGTTGTAAGGACAAGTAAACAAAAATCCAATTAATTAAAAAAATTAAATTAATAAAAAATCAACTTTGAAAATTTTATTTTTTTAGTAAATAATGAGGATGTCATTATGACGAAACAAGCCGTCCCCCAGAACTTATTTGGGTATATAATATACGATGTACATAAAAACAATAAACAGTAACACTCTCAAGCTTTAAACACTTCAGGTTTCACATGAACTACAAACGATAAAAAAGATGAAGAGTGGTTACCCATTTCCTTACCGAACACTCCTTTTTTTTCACCTCCCGTTTTTGCACAATCTTATACGCAATTAATAAAGCTAGGACTTGACACCCATCAATTTTGAAAAAATAAAATTAAAAACACAAATTTGCGATCGAGGCACACAACAGACTGTGTGTTGATCCTCAAGTCGACACGGAATTGTCCTGGTCTCGAGACTAAAGTCACTGTCGAGTCTCCAACAACTATCTCGAAACTGCAAGGTGATCTCAAATGGACAACACCCTCAGATCAATCTTGAGACTTTCTATCGATATTTTATCTCAAGTGGCCACTTAGCTTAATGCGAGACTTGTTAGTTTTTAGACAATTCTTCTATATTTGGTTTATATTTGGAATTCCTTCACGAATGTAACACATGCAGCAGTTAATTCGTTGCCAAGTAGATTTCTCCGAGTAGATTTTATAAAATTCAATGAAAAAACTAGTTGCTCACAGACGTATGTTGAACCAAACATCGTTAGAATGGCATTTGCTGGTTTTTGCATTGGATTAAATGTACTTGACAAGGAATCTAATTCCTTTAGAACAGGGAAGGGGGGGGGGGGCTACATTTCGGATAAAGGACCTAATTCAAAATGAATGGGGAGCGGCAAGTAATATACCTGTTTTAGATATACTCTATTTATTATCGCGAAAACGAAGTATTACAAAAAAATTAAAACAATTTAATGAGGAGAATGAAACTGTTTTTGTTTTTAATTGAGGTGTTAATTTTGTAGTTGAGATTCTTAAAACTGCTTGTAAATAGTCATCGACGATGTTAAATCTTAAAGAATTTTGATTGAGATTTATGATTGAAAATGTTTGTTCGTGTTGGTGGTGGTACATATAGGTTGATCCAAAAAGAACAAACATTTTTCGAGCAAAATCTGCGAATCTGTCAGAATTAATTATAAAATTTGTAATTTCTTCACGACGGTGCAATTCTCTAAAAGCAGTGCCACACTGCCGATCAAAAATCTCAAGTTGTAGCGCTTTCGGTACACTATCAACAGCGATGAATCACAGGTTTTGCCCGGGGAGGGGGTGGGGGCAGGTTATAAAAAGCTCCCCCCCCCTCCCCCGAGTTAATCTATGAAATGTAGTATATGTGTGGCCCGACATTATCTAGGGAGGTGTTTTTGATTTTTTGTCATCTAAACTTAAAATCAAATGAGGTGTTACACATTCCCTTCATTTCGCCAATGTGCACTCAATCAATTAATTTAATAAATTCTGGACATTTAGCGTTCCGCACGACACTGGCGTCAGCGGGATTAGTTTGTGAAATGTGGAACATGTCCCGCGAAATCGGGACGAATGGTTCCCCTATACGTAACCTATATATCACCCTCGGTGATATATAGGTTACGGTCAACTGTAGTAATCATAACTGAGCCTATAAAAAGAGTCCTTAAAATAGCTCATCTGGAAGACATGACGAATATAGCAGATATTTGTTTCATACAGTGGTTAATCGATTGATTTATTGACTGTGATACTTATATTAAGCCAAATCAAATGGAAAGTTCCTCAAAGAGAATTAAGATCCATGAACGAATTTCACACAGAGTTCCATGCCACCAACTACGGTAAACATACCTTTCTCAAAATCGGGGTCTCTCAATAATAAATCAATTTGATCTAAATGTCTATTCATCGGATTCCAAATTTAAAAAAGAAGCCTACGATATAATGGCTTACCTGTTACGTTTAAAACTGATATGGTTATATAATTTTATTAAATATTTACTGTTCTTCATATATTAATACTCTGATACACTGTGCGTTGTCATTCTATTATTATATCCACTAGTTTTCTTTGTAATGGGGTTACCCGTTGATATGTATAAATAAATTCACCTTTTACACTACACCCAAATTTAATGCTTAAAGAAAACTGGCGTTATTACTATAGTAATGGGCAAAGCTATAGGTGAAACATTAATTATAATTATATGCACTATAATATTAAATTTGTAGGATGAGGCTGGTGCTGCAGCAATTTTAACAGTTCAATTAGATGATCAGTTAGATGGTACCCCTGTTGAACACAGAGAAGTTCAAGATCATGAATCCCAACTGTTCCTCTCTTATTTTAAAAATGGTGTCCGCTATTTACCAGGTGGTGTAAATTCTGGTTTTACACATGTAGATCGTAGCAAACACGATAAAAAATTATATCAAGTTAAAGGCAAAAAGAACATCAGGATCAAACAAGTAGATACAACAATTGCTTCCATGAACAAAGGCGACTGTTTCATTCTGGATAAAGGAACAGATGTATATGTGTATGTAGGTACCAAAGCTAAACGCGTCGAAAGACTAAAAGCTATTAGTGCCGGTAATGTAATTAGAGATCAAGACAATGGAGGACGGTCAAAAGTTCATATCATTGACGAATTTAGTCCACCAGATGAATTTGATCAATTTTTCCAAGCACTTGGAGGAGGTTCTCAAAAGGACGTACCAGATGAATCAGCGGGAGGAGATGATGAACAGTTTGAAAAGTCACAAGAGAAACAAGTTACTCTTTATCGTGTTTCTGATGCATCTGGTTCCCTTAAAGTCGAACAGATTTCCCAAAAACCGTTGCAACAAAGTATGCTGGATACCAAAGACTGTTTCATTCTCGACACAACAGATTCCAATTTATATGTCTGGGTTGGTAAGAAATGTACAAGTGCAGAGAAAACTGGCGCGATGAGTAAAGCAGAAGAGTTTCTTAAAAGTAAGAATTATCCATCTTGGATTAGTATAACTCGCATAGTTGAAGAAGCTGAACCAAGCTCATTCCAGCAATATTTCAAAACGTGGAAGGGAACTGGAGAGTTACACACACGCATTCTTAGATCCATTAATGGCGCACCACACAACAAGCTCCAAGACAAGAGTCTTGGTAGAGCCCACACATTTTTGCCCGATGATGGGATTGGTGATATGGAAATTTATCGTGTTGATACAAACGATTTAGTTAGAGTTAATAAAGAAGACTACGGAGAATTTTACTCTGGCGGCACATATTTGATTAAGTATAATAAAAAAGCAAAATACATTATTTATATTTGGCATGGCATGAAAACCAGTCTGAGTGAAACAAATGCAGCAGATATTCAGGCAGCCAGAATGGACAATGAACTAGATGGCAAAGCTATTATTATTAGTGTTTATCAGGATGAGGAACCAGAACACTTTTTGCGTATTTTTAAAGGTATTGCAATACAAATATTTAGTAATAACTTTTTGTCAGTTCAAATTTACAATAACTTTCTAACTTTATTACACAATTTAATTTATAGGTAAATTAGTAACTTTACTAGGCAGTGATGGAGGAAAAAGTAAACATGAAAAGTATGCAGAAAGTTACGGAAAATCGCATACACGTTTATTTAGAATTCGAGGTACTAGTAAAATAAATGTGAGGGCTTCTCAATTAATTCCCGTCGCTAAGTCTTTGGCCTCGGATGATGTATTCATCTTAGAAAGCAATAATCATTTATGGATTTGGGAAGGCAATGATAGTGATGATATCGAACGCGATTTAGCAACACAATTCGCTAAACAACTGGTTCCGAAAATGGATCCTGAAATCATAGAAGAGGGACAAGAACCTGTAGAGTTTTGGAATGCTCTCAATGGTAAAGCGTCTTACAGCAGTGGTCACATCGAACCATCGGTTTCGGAACCCAAATTATTCCACGCCATTCTGAGCAAAGGTAATTCATTGAAATTGGAAGAAATTTCAGATTTTGAACAAGATGATTTAGTAGAAGACGATGTTATGTTGTTGGATTCTGGTTCGGAAATGTTTGTATGGATAGGAAAAGATTCGGATGAAGTAGAAAGAAAAGAGTCGCTACATATGGCTGAGGTAATTTCCTTTAATTCAACAAATTTTATTCATTTATACTTCATTAAACTACTTAAACGTGTAATTGTTCCAAATTAACCAAAGGATTATAATGTCTCAGTATGACCACAATATTATGACTTAAGGAAGAAGTTGCTTAATTAGTTCTTTTTTCTAATTATGTAAAATAACATAAAAATAAAAAAAAGTAGGACAATATAGATGTGTGTATATTTTTCATGCTAATATTCGGGTTTAGTACTGCAAGATAATACCCAGCCAGAGTTTATCATTTAACAAAATCACTGTTGACAAATGGAACTTTCAAAACTTATTTGCATACTTAGTCGCACAAACGGCCGAGCATTATTAAATTAAGTGAGTTTTTTTACATATAGCTACCAATAGAGTTAGAAAATCAATGTTCTTTTAGTGGCACGGGTATTTCTCATGTATAGTGGACAAAGGAGTGAAATGTCATACTATGACCTTTATTTGAATAAAAGGGAATTAGAGATCTTTTAGCGAACATTGAACTGGCCTTTACACATCTATATTGATTCCTTAATCTTTGAGTGGAAGATGAAATATATAGGTCAGATTTTGCTAATAAAAACACTATGCAACATGAGTTTTGAGATGATCACTATGCAACGTGATCATATAATTTCGAGTATTCCTAAATTCTTTTTTGCATTGATTTGAAATTTATTATTAGTTTATTTTTGCTATCAGTGTGTTTTAATTCTATATAGGGTTACAAAACATCCAATTTTTTTAATGGAATGAACATCGTTTTCCTTGTTAAAAAACCTTAATAGTGATTCGTACAGAAGCCTTACGTGATACCGCAAAATAAAATTAAAAATCGCCCTAAAAGTGTGTGCCGAACTTTTGTTCTTATAAAATGATTACAAAAGTTTTTTTTATTTTAGAAATACATACAAAAATATAATCGGCCACATTACGTCACATTAGTCATTAAACAGGGAAGAGAACCCGAAGCATTTACATCACTATTCCCAAATTGGGATGATCATTTATGGAACACATCAATGAATTATCAACAGTTGAGAGCGAAGTTTTCTCGCAATTGAAAGACTAAAAAAACTTATTTGCATAAGTTTTATTAAAACTGTTACAGAATTAGTACATAAATGTGCTAATTACTATTCTTTACTATTTTATATAAAATATTTAGACTATAATATTATTGATTACTTATTTTCATACAATGTAGTTATTTAAGAGAAGCTAAACAATCTTTGGAACTAACTAAATTTGTACATATAAATTCAAAATGGTTTTTATATAACAGTGATCTTATCTCATCTAACAACGTTAACACTATCTTTGTAAACACAAGTAAATAAATATTTAATATATAATTAACAAAAATTAATTATTAAAACCTATAACTTATTGAAACATATATTTGGTATTTTAAAACATTTTATTTTATAAAATTCACACAAAGTTATTTTTATCCGTAACTAATTCAGCAGTTTTCAGCATTATCATAAACTAAAACAAAAACGGAATAATATTAAGAGAATTTAAGTGCATTTTTTAAGTTAACTAGCTTAATGTAATTTGGCGAGACAATGATGAGCCTGTCAGGATGAAAAACGCTGAAAATTGCTGAACTAGATAAAAATACACGCAAAGGTTTAACATTGCAAAAGGCTTCAAATTTCAAGAAATCAAAGATGGGCAATTGAGCATGTACAATTTCATATATAAAAAACAATTTTCAAAATACATTGTACAAAATATTTAAAGCGTATTTTAAAGTTGAGGTAAATGTATTTGGCTTAATCGCACAAAAAATGGACAATTTATTTATTATAACTAATGGAGATTTTTAGCTAAGGGTTTTAGCTTATTTTAAATAAAAAGCGAAGTTCGACAGTAGGTAGTTGAAGTTGGATATTGGCCTTCATGTGATTGCTTATTTTATATAAGAGATAATCAATGATAATAATAATGATTCATTTAAATTTCTAATCCCAATCTTTGAATTTAGAACACCATCTGGATGTATGTATTATGGAATCTACTTGACATTCAATTTATCAGCTGATAAAGAGACTATTGGAAACACGAAAACATTTTTAAACAAACTGATTTTATTTTATTCCTATTTATCATCTACTGAATTGGTGATCGTTTTATGTATTTGGATGGTCATATTTTCGTTACATGTACTTATTTGCAACTTATGGGATGCACACTAATTTTATTAATAGCGCTAACGCTAAAATATATTGCACATAACAAAATTTGAACTACAGACAATGCATTCATATTATAAACTTTGCTATAGAGCTGAATTTTAAAGAACAGTAGTTTTGATAAACTTAAGTGCCAAAATAATAATTTATTTTTAAGATTTGCTCTACATTTTTTCTAAAAATCGTGCAACAAATTTATTTGATTAAGAAGTGATCATTTAAGGACTATGTGTTTCCTAGCCTGAATAACTAAGTTTGCTCAGTCCGGTAGTCTCCTAAATATGCAAAGGTGCATAATTAACAGAAACATGTAAGTTTATTAATTCAATTAATGTTGAAGCCTCTTTAAAAACGATTTAACAATACTTTAATAAATAGAAAAATCAATAGAAAATAAGCCTTGGCTTGAGTTAGATTTGGGGACACAACAAAAATTTGAATTTTTTGTCCTTACGTAGGTCTTAATATATAAATTATATCTGTAAAGTCTTACCTTACATAATCTTTCCGTTTTGGAGATTTGCCCCTCAAAATGTCCAGGCATGCATAAAAAGAACTAATTCATAAAACGCTTTTAAACTCACTAAAAATGCCTGATGTTATAACGGCAATGTATAAACATTTGTTATAAAACATTAAACTGTAACAAATAATGTTTTTTCATGGTTTATTTTAACTGTCAAATAAATTGTAAACGATGTAATCGCGGTTTTTCTTCTTCTTCTTCTTGATATTTCTTTCGGCTTCTTTTCCCTACGATATAAGACACCCGCGGCTTTTACTTTCAAATTTACAGATTCTTCTTCTTCCTCTCATAATTGTTTAACATCTGCATAACTTACAGGTTATTTGATCCGAAGAGGAGTTCTACTTTTTTATATAATTATTTAAGGTCCGCATGCTTTCGCTATTTAGGCCTATCGCTGACAAAAAAAAAACAACCAGAAAAGTATGTTTTATAGATTTTTTCATTTTCTACAGAATTTTTATGTTCTGGACAATTCTTTAATCATTATTATTCGATTCCGAAAATAAGATCTAGAGCCCGACGCTTGCGCAAACCGGTAACTCCAAATTCATTTCGTATATATCAAAAATTATTATAAAAAAAATTATTTAATGAAGCACGTTTTTAAGAGCCGACTCCAACGCTACTCCCGATCCGAAGAGTTATTCATATCTAGAAAATATCTAATGCTATTCATATATGACTCATGTAGTAATGCTAACCTCTGATAACAATTGAAAAATCAAAGAAATATAACATTGCGTTAAATTAGGTAAACCAAATAATCTTTAATAGTTTGTTGTAATTTATATGAGGAAAATGCATTAGATACAAAACATATGCATTAAAGTGATAAAGACCGCCATATAATCGTTTCTAATTTATTTGGCAGTTACAGTTATTTATTAAATAAACCACGAAAAAACATTATTTATTAAAGTTTAATGTTTTATAAGAAATGTTTATATATTACAGTTATGGTATTAAGTATTTTTAGTAAGTGATATAGTGTTAAAAGCGATTTATGAATGATTTGTTTTAGGCATGTCGACATTTTCAGCGGCTATATCTCCAAAATGGAACGATTGTGCAAGGGCAGACTTTACACTTTTAATTTGTATACTAAGAGCTATGTAATGAACCAAAAATTTCTAATTTTAGCTTGTGGCCATAAATCCAAGTCAAGCCAATAAAATTTCTCAATTAACGAAGTTTCGATTTTATACACATCGCTCATTAATGTCGTAACTAAGTATAACAGATGTAACGTGTGCACTCGCACAGAGTCCACTTGGAAGAGGCGCCTAACACCCAAGAAAAGAGAATAAGATATGTCCATGTTGACTGTAAGGAAAGGTAGTGATTGAAGAAAGCATATCACATGTAAAAACGGCAGAAGGTTTATCGACTGAAATTTTAAATAAACTAGAAGTTGGTACATTGGATATTCAGGTATTGCGCCCCGGGCGCCTATTATGCTCGCTACACCACTATAGAGAAGGAATTTCTTAATAAACGAAAGAGAAGCGTTAACCCAATGGAAATGGATGAAACACCAAATGAATAAACTTGACAACCGATGAATTATTTAAAATAAAAATTTACAGTTTAAATTCAAATTTAAATTTAGAACGATTATCCAATCGTCCTGTTATTTCAATAGAATATCATATCATTAAAAATATTAATTATGATGATGTAATTAATAAATTGCAATAAAAATCTTATTAAAAATCTATTGTAATATATTTGTTTTATTATTTTGCCAAACCTAATTAATTAAGGGGTCTAGGTATGGCAAGTTACGGCAGTGCCTCTCAGCCCTAATTAGTCTGTTAAATCAGTGGTTTCTTGTATATCTATATAACTGATCACGTTTTTCACCAATTTTTATCACTATTTCTGAGATTAACACGCTTGATGCGTCGTTGACATATATAAGACTACTAACCTGAAAAGAATTGTATAAAACATGTAAAAAATGCCAATCTTTGATTTACTTCAAGCAGTAAAAACTTGTTTCCTTAAAGCATATTAAAATTGCCACAAATTTAACGATATAATATATGTATATATCAAGAAACTAGTATAAGATAAATATGGGCCGATTCAAATCGAATTATTCTATATGAACAAACATCTTTTTTGCAACTTAATCTATTAACGTAACTTAAATATTGATAAAACTTTGGTAGTATATGTTGAAATATTAACTTTCATACCAATAAGAGCGCGCACAAGCTAATCAAGCAAACACCAACAACGATCATATTAGCTTATATCAATCAGCAGATAATAGAATCAGGAAAATGCTTTACCAAAATCCACATGATTTACCGCCTGGTGGATTTCGTACTTTTATACATAATTTTCTCTCCATGTCAAGTTCCTCTGAAAAGAATATTTATCGTTATCAGATAAACAACAATTTATTTTTAACACGTCTTTAAATAAGAAAAATGGTGTAACAGAACTGTCTCAAGAACATACAGAAACGCGTTTCGTTTTCAAAAAAAAAAAGTATAAGAACCTCGCATGAGCTTAATAGCATGATTATTTTCGACTACAACCGTGATTTTTTTGTTGTCAATTTCAATACTGTTCTGTACAGGTCTTCTTGTGTAAAGTCCTGGGGTTATTTTAACAGTCCGTTTGCAATTTATATAACTTCTGTCGTTAGAAACTACTGGTTTAGTAAAGTTTTTTAATATTTTTTTTCTTTACGCTCCAGTGTTCGTTTGGTTTTTTATCGCTATATTTAGCATCTATGATCGCTACCCAATTTCACTTCCTTTGTTACCTTCGTGTCTGGACGAGCCTTGGTGTTAATGCACTTGTTGCAAACATTTAACTCAATAGTTGCGATCAATTTCAATACATGATTTCCTATATTATTTATAGTTCTTGACCACAAATGCTCGCATTCATCTTATATCATTCTCGATCTCTTGTAAGTTTTATGAAAGTGCTCTATTTTGATTTTGGGTGACGCATACACATTGTATATTCTCTAAACAAAACATGGATACTAAAATGTGCTGCACATATAACTACTCCTTTACGGAATCCGAACTGAGTATCGCTAACATGTTATGTTCGCTAATAGATTCATTGATCTGTATCCTTAATAACTAACGTTAATATGTAGCTCTGATACGTTTACTGTACAATTGTCTAAAAATTTTATAAAAAAATGTCGTAATAATAATAATAATTAAGCAATGCTTTTTAATTAAACATATTTTTTTTATAAAAATCTTGATAGGGTGAGGTTCTATAAAGGATAAAAACCAACATGATATATAAAATAAGTTACCCGTAAGAGAAAATGTTGAGTCTTGTATATTACGTTGACCTTCAGGTCGTGGTCCTCTGCACGATGGTGTGCTTATCGCTGAATCGGGTAAAGTAGGTGTTATGCACAGTTTTGGATCTAATTCAATCTAAAGATATAATAAATAAATTAAAATCCTTAAAATGTAACTACATATATCAACAAATTTCCAAAATAAAAACACTTTAATACCTTTGCGAGTTTATTATTAAGCTCGATTTCGTCAATGGTACCATTTTTCGGTTCTTTGATATCCTGAAATTTCTCGGGATCATAAATGAATGGTGCAAAACAGGGCATTTCGATGAAATTACCATGACCCTGAACAACGCGCAGATTTTCGTTATCAACGCAGACGCGGCCATTCACGATTACAAATTCTGGCACACCGTGACATTCCATGCCCTATAAAATGAAAAAAAATATTCACTATGAAAGTAAACTTAAGATATCAGTTACTATAAGTACAAGCAAAATAAAATAGTTTTTATGGAGACATGCATACACTATATTTTGTTACGTCAAAGCCACATTAATAAAATTTAACATCTCGATGTGTATGTACTTCGTCAGAGACAATCCCCATACCAGACTTGCGACAATCACTAAGATAAATTTGAACAATTTTGCTTTTGCCCCACGTATTTCATAATTTTCTAATTTCAGTAAAAGGTCGTGGTCAATTCAATCAAACGCTTTAGACAGGTCTACAAAAAGACCACATGGTATATCTTTCCTGTCCAACGCGTTCAAAATGCCATTAACAAAATAGATTAATGCCGTATCAGAAACCCTACTAAACCAGTGCTGCGTATAACTGTTCAGCAACTCTATATAGAATTCCAGGTGGCATTCGATTCAGTATATAGAAGGTACATGTGCGAAACGCTATATGAAATAAGAATACCAAAGAAACTCACGCGATTGGAAAAGATGATATTGAACATCCCAAGCTGCAAAAGTAAAGCCAAAATATATTCCAATGCGAATTCCAAGTAAACAAGGGACTTCAACAAGGTGATTCCTCATCATGCTTACTGCTCAACCTCATTTTGGAGGGATTCGTCCGAAATATTGACGTGAAAGGTGCACTGGCGCGCTTCATACGAGGTATAAACCGTACTGAATCGGGAACGTTGTATAACCAAGCAGTACAGTATTTAGTCTATGCTGATGATATAGTAATTCTGGAAACAATGATAAGCGCCGTGTCTACAGTTGAAGGAGAATCCGGAAAAGAGGCCTAAACGTTAACATTGAAAAAAAAATAGCACGGAGACAATCTAACTATAAATGGTAAAGTGTTTGAAAATACCAACAACTTTAAGTACCTGAGATCTAGACTCACCGAGGATAATAATAATATAATGGCTCAAAGTAGGGAGAAAATTACACGAGGGAATAGATTTTATTCCAGTCTCCTAACAGTACCGAAGTGACAAAAGATTTCTCGAAAAATAAAAAATTTTTTATTTATCAAACAATAATTAGACCAGTTTCATCCATGGTAGTGAGATATGGGTGCTCATCAAAAGAGAGGAGGAAGATTGCATACCAGGAGGAAGAAAGAAAAATCTACGGACTAGTCCAAGAAAATGGAACCCGGCGAATACGATATAACAAACTTTGTATGAGGAACCTCGTATATCAGTAGAAGTAAGAAAATGAAGACTTCAACCCTGAAGGAAGAAGACAACAAAGTCGACCATGTAAGAGATGACTGCATGAAATGGTAGATGTACAACTCCGGATTCGTGTGTGGAGATGGCTCGCTCTTGGCCAGATGCAGTATCTGGGAAGGCCCAAATTCTTCATGAGCTGTAGCGTCGATGGGTAAGACCAGATACTAAATTTTTTATGTATCCACACAAAAGTAAAGACACGCAAACCACATCTTTATCGCACAGTGACAGCTGTCCTAATCGAATCTTACCCTAATCCCTTTGTTATTCGAATATTACAGTTAACTAGTGAGCTAATTGACTGAACGTTAAAATACTAGACTACAAAAACTCTGACTTTTTGGTTGTAGTAGACGTTCGTTGTCTTCCCAAGGAATAGACTTTATTAAGGACACAATGTTATTCAACAAATCTTCGTTAGAATTAATATAATTTTAACTTCGTTAATAAAGTTATTGAAGCGTTTATAAAAGTTAAAATCAATATTTTTTTTAAAACATACCTCGTGTATTATTTTAATTCCGATTATTATTGTCCTACTTTATTACAACTTCATTTTAATATCAGCAATAAAACAAAAAGAAATAAAGGATTGTTTTAAAACAATTACGTATTAATATTGCAACAACTATAAAGCAGTTGATAAAATTAAACTTTATACTAGACCACCGTAATCAAATATTCCATGAGATGAAATAACAAAACAATTTCAACCAATTTGAACTTGAAAAGAAATTAAAATATGCTGTGTGACAAAATTAATATTTCGCACAGCCTCTTAATTAAAAGAAATGTATATTATGTGTGCTTTAATTAATATAAATATTGCATTAATAAATTTCCGTAATAAACGGCTACGTCCGGTACATTGTACACATTTAGAGCTAATGTGAACCGTAGCATAACATAAATTCGTTTTTTCATATTTGCAGTGTGTCACAGTTCAGTAGATTTTTACACTCTTGTTGTCTTCAGATTTAATAAGTCTTATAGGAATATTCCTATAGATACATTGTAGGAGCCTTCTCTTTGTATAATATAAATAGTACTATATAAGATATGAAAAATAAATATTTCATTAGAAATATGTCATTAATACAGTAGATTTCATCGTTACACTGTGCCCAGGCAGTACCAACTATTTTATTCAGGTAGCTCTGCATTCAGGTAAAAATGCAGAATTGAACATGGATTAAAGGTTTAGGAAATTAATAATAAAGGTTAGGATAATCGGCGCCGAATATCTCGTCGCAAAATTACCTGTACGAATAATTCGGATGGTCTTTTTGTCACAAGCATTTAACTCATGTACTCATTCAAACTGCTAGTTCGATTGCGACGAAATGGTAATTAATTAATTAATAAAAAGTTAATTAATTAATAAAAAGGATAATTAATTTTCCAACAAGATTGGTTTTATTTGTTCATTATTCAATAACATAAGTTTTAATGGTATATAGGTTATATATAGGCAAAGACTATAAGAAACTGAATTTATAAATTTGTAATATGTTCATCAGATCAGTAGCCTATATTCGAAGAGAGGGGAGGGCTTAACTTGTTTTTCGATAAAATACACTGCTAAGATAATTTTGACCTTTTTTCCTAAATTGGGTAATGGCCCAAGCCAAACTATTCTCTTCTATATCATTTTCTATTAGATAGTCAGAGCAATTATCTACTTCATCACTTTCCAAATTGGTAGCGATGAAACAAAAATGGCGTATTAGATGGAATTGCAAAACTTCCTACACGTCGGAATTCGGTAATTGAGAAACAAAACGATTATATTGAAGGATTGTAAAGAAATATTGCACGCACTCGTATATGCACGCACATACACGCTACCTACAAATAAGGCATAAAACAAAAAATTGTAAGAGAAAGAAGTATGTTACGAATTCAGAATCTATTTCTTTCGAAAGTTTAGAATATAGTTTAAAAAGTGGAACCTAAATTTATCAAATAATATATACTATATATAAAAATCCCTAAAACAATACATATAATTCAAAACAAACCTTCAAAAGTCGTAACAAGTAATCAAGTTCCAAAGCTAACAATAACTTCATAGTCTTTACCTCAAATACATTAAAATCTGACGCTGAGTTGTGAGTACTAGCTGAAATAACACGCGTCTTTGCAGGATTCCATATAACAATATCGGCATCAGAACCAACAGCTATACAGCCCTTTCTTGGATAAATATTGAACAATTTGGCAGCATTGGCACTTGTGATAGCAACGAAACGACATGGATCAATCAATCCTCCATGAACGCCCTTGTCCCAGATGACTGACATTCGTTCTTCTACACCATTCACGCCATTTGGTATTTTGGTAAAATCTCCTTTGCCTACTTCCTTTTGTTGTGTTGAAAAGGTACAATGATCGCTTCCTACCACTTGCAATACATCTCTAAGAAAGGAAAAATTGAAAAAGTAATAACAATATGAACAAGAATGAACAATTTTCCTGGAATATTTGTAACTATTCTAAAACAATGTTCTTTTATTTTATTTGAAGCTTTCGTACGTGCTGATCGAGTTTGCATTTTAAAAATGTGAACCTTTTAAAGATTCATATATACAAATGTTATATTTATGATATTTTAGAATAGAGATAATTTCTTGATTGTTCGTTTTAGTAGAACAAATTCAAGAGTGCTATGGGCCATGGTCGTGTCTTTTAAAATAAAAGTACATTTGAAGAAGTTATTATAATCAACAGCATTCAATAGAAAATATATTTGACCTTTCAGAAGTACATTTTAACGATTTGCAATACTGATTCTGGCCAGCAGGTTTTCTGTAGGTAAAATGCTCGCACCTGTTAGTATGTAAATGTGGGAGAGCCATCCTGCTTGAACGTGAAGCTAACAAAAGTCAAACAATTGTTAAAATTATTTCTTTTGAGCAGGTACCAGCAAAAATTATAACAAGCAAAAATTATACCCAAATAAGAAGTGGAACATTGAGACAATGTTATTTCTGATAATTGAACTCTGAGAATATAAAAACATAATTTCGTGACAAAAATATATTTTTGCAAAAAAAAAAACATTTAATTCGTAAATTCGCTATGTACTTTAACAGAAATATATTTTCTTGATTTTTAGTAAACTTTAATATGTAATCAAACAAAAGTATATACTCTAGGGTAAACTATGAATCAAAAATTATTTAATGTTTACGATTGCAATTTAACATTTACGTAGTACATGCACTGAATGTTTTGCAAGTGCGCATGATGTTGATATAAAAGTACGTTTACATGATTAATAACACACATGTTAATATTGTTAGAATGAGTTAAAACTTACGACGCTACAAGATCCCAAAGTTGTCCTTGGACATTTGATCGTCTTGGTAATGGAGGCAGTGTAACGGATTTGATATTACGTGGATCATTTATAACAACGAGTGCTGCCGCTGTTGTCGTCCCATAAACGTTCAGCGATTCCATATTCTGTTTTTCTCTGATCACTTCACCAGCAGCGCCGGAAGTGACAGTGTCCACGCATATGGCCGCATCAACCTATACTCAAAATGTTGTCAACGCAACACATAGCAGCTAAATGCCATAATTTTAGCTTGTATAGACACTTTTGTATATTTGCTCAAAAGAAAAATTTTTATGTTCCTAGGATTATACTAATATAAGTAAATAATCATGATAATTCTGATTAATAATCACCATAAATAGCAGTGTTGCAATTTGTAAAAACTATATACCAAAGATTGTTTTGTAGTTTTATTTTTATT